>CATIWK010482972.1:0-17924 GCA_949634005.1 Mallotus japonicus
TCAAATCAATTCATGTAAACATTCAACTAATTCACATTGTCAAATGGAATGATTTAAGATACATATGTTTCAAATGAATTATATGCAATTTATGCAAATTTCAATGAAATGCTTATGGTTAAGGTCAGGGATGTTACATAATGTTAAAGGGTAAATACTCAAATAAACAAATATTTTATTTAAATGAATATCTTATTGCCATTAGGGATAATTTACAATGTCATTTACGTTATTAGAATGGCACTAGGGCACATCTATGCTAACAAAATGGTGCTAGCACACTTATTTGTTTAAACAAAACATTGTTCATGTGGATACTACTAGAGGACGTAGCCATTTAGAGATGTCTTAATCCGATAAAGAAAACGAAATGCTTAAGGTAGGGTGTCACCGGTGTAAACCCCCTTTCATCCTTCCATCATTCTTGCTCGTTTTTCGTCCGTGGTAAGGTTTTGGAAACCCTAATTAAATCAGTTAATTGAATTATATGAATTATGTTTTGGGTTTGTGAATAAAATTTTTAATTTTCCGCTGCATTTTTGAGTCATGAAATCCAACAAATAATAATAATAATAATAATAACTCTAAACTGAACTTTTAAAAAAAATTCAGACCAATAGAAATACATATAGATTAGTTTAAATGGTTTAGCAGTAGTATTGGATATTAACTTTTTGAATTTGAAAAAATACAAATAATAAGACATGAAATCAATGATTTTAAGTTTATTTTGGTTAATTGATTTTTGATATAAACTAGTAAATTTTTTTTACCTAAGTTTCAATTTGAATTAAATATTTATATGTCTTAATTCTAAAAATATTAATAATTGATATATTTTAAGATAAATATATTTTATTCTCACTTTTTTAGACAAAAAACACTTTGTTTTTTATTTTAATAAAATAAAATAGTTTATTAGCAAAAATTCTAACATCTAGACACATCTTAGATGGTAATTTAATAAAAGATCAACTTATAATTTTAATAAATTTATAAATATTTGTACAAATTTATAAATGAAATAATAATATTATGATTTGTGAAAATATTCGATATTATGTAAAACATTCATCTATACAAATCATACTATAATTAATTTAGAATTTAACTCTCTATTTCTAAATAATAATAATAATAATAGGTAACATTTTGTCAAAACTCTATTTGTCTCTTCTCTCTTTTCTCACTAAATTTCTTCATTAGAATTTTTGTTTTAGCCATCGTCATCATCTAATAGATCGGCGGTAGTTTATTATTGTTCTTTTCTATTTTCTATTTTCTTTTATTTCTTTACAGATTTTTAATTTATTTTATTTTTTATTAGAATTTTTGAAGATTCCTTCATGGAGTTCTTAATACCCTTTACGGAATTTTGGTGGTTATTCTTTATGGATTCTATATTTCTCTCCGTTGTGAAACTTTTGTTGATATTTTTGCAGTCGGACTTAGTTAAAGATCAAAAAGTCGATTTATGGCTAATCAAATAGTGGAGCATATAGATTGTCGGACGGATAGCAGAGTTGCAAATTAAAATAGCTCTATCAATGCGGTTAAAGAATAATGACAAACAATTTCACGATTTAAGTGAGAGTTTATGTTGGTACTTCTTAATTGTACTTTTATCTATATTATTTGTTCACTAAAATTTATTTTTACTTGTTAATCATTTACATGATTATTATATAATCACCTTTAGTTTTGACCTATATAACTAATTTTAAATCGCTAATGTGTGTATTTAAGTATTGTTATAAGTAAGGATCTAAGGAAAACAAAGTTAATAAAGCATTAGAGATCAAAAGTGACCAAAATTAAGTTGCAAGGATGCTCACGTGCATAGTCACGATTGTAAGCATCCTCATGAGCCTTAAAGGAACAAAGACCTTCAATTCATTAAAAGAACAGAGCCCCTTACGATCTCCATTATGACCATGAGGAGCATGATCACACTTATGACTAAGAGAATCACGATCATGAAGTTTAGAAGCCCTATTTAGCTAAAGTCACAAAGTCCCTCATGGTCCTAGTCATGGTCATGAAGAGCTCAAATTGAATCGTGAGACATAAACCACTTAAAGAAGCAAAAGGCACAGAGCTCATCACAATCCTACTCATGATCGTAAGAGAGGCTATCATAATTGTAAGCATACAAAATCATGATCATAAGAAAGATCATGAATAACATGACAACTCAACAATGGGCAGAATTTGAAGGCAAAGACTAGTTCTTTAACCCTCATAATTGTGACACTACTCCTTACGATCATGAATATTTTTTTCTCTGTAAAAAGTTAAAGAAGCATTTAATGAAGATGGTAGGACAAATTGGCAACACTCCAATTGTTATTTCTCATTCTCCAACTATAAATAGATGTATTAAAACTTCATTTAAAAAGTTATATAGTTGGTTAAGCATATTTATTGTTAAAATTCAATTCAAGCATTCAAACTTCTCTTTGTAATCCTTGAACTTTCTTAAAATATAGAAAGTTGGGTTGTGTGTTAGAGTTAGAATTCTACTTCTACTCCTTCTTGTGTTAGGTAAGGGGAAGTGAGGATCAACTCTTGTGTTTGGTTTAAGTATTAGTCATTCAAAATACTTGAAATTTAGTTGTGGTCTGAGTTGAACCAAGAAAAACTCAATTGTTGTGAAAGTTTGAATTGAGCTTAGAAAAACTCTTGGTCGTAATCAATCTTGTTAATAGATTGGTGTGAGTAGATTGAAAATCCTAATTTAAAAAGAAATTAAGTAAGAGACATAGAATTAATTGAGAATTTGAACTCGTTAAAATTGTGTATGTTATTGTTTTTATTCTAACTTTTATTTGTTGTTTTTGTTCCTCTTTGATTAACCTTTAAATCCTTGAACTAACCTAAAATTTATTATTATTATTATTTGAAAGAAAAAGATGGATCATTTATCATTAAAGAGTAATGAAAGTGTCCTTTAGGAGAAGGGTGAATAGGACTAATGAAAATTTTTAGGTTAGTTGAAGGATTTGAAAGTTAATAATTATTAAGTAATATTTATAATTTTGAATTAAATATAATTATTACCAATGTCTCAAATTATTTATGGAGAATTCTAAGGTGACTTTATTTTTTATTTACTTTGTTTTCACTTTATTTTTATCATTATTGGATGAGTGTGTATTGAATAATCCAATGGTAGTTATTAACAAAGTAAAATTTACAGCAACAAAAATTAAGCAAAAAAAATTAAGTAAAAAATTTAAATTTAAGTTTGTCCCTTTATAAAATAAATGAATTAAGCTGTTTTATTTTTGTGAAATATAAAAACTTTAGTATTATTAAGATATTAATACAAAAGTAAGAAAACAAAAAAAAATACTAAAGTAAGAAAACAAAAAAAAAATTAAAAATATTAAGAAAACTAAAAACAGGTTAAAACAACAGAAACTCTATCCTCGAATGGAAGCAGGAGCAACTTTACTCCATGAGTGCATAAGATCATTGTGATCCACATACCCAAACAAAAAGAAAAAAAAAAAAAAGAAGTACAGTAAAACGTACAAAAACGAAGTGACGCACAAGTGGGACCCGTTTCCTAATGGCATTTACCTGGCGTGTTGCTTTGTACTTTTATTTTTTCACCCCACTCCTCCTGCCACCAAACAACTACAGCAAAGAAATAATCCGG
Source organism: Mallotus japonicus (assembly GCA_949634005.1). NCBI lineage: Eukaryota > Viridiplantae > Streptophyta > Magnoliopsida > Malpighiales > Euphorbiaceae > Mallotus > Mallotus japonicus. The sequence goes on from CATIWK010482972.1 coordinate 3,665, forward strand.
TGCATACGGTCACACATTCATTAAGCGGTTCTGTTATTCCGCTTTGAAATGTTACGATCGTTCCACGTGGCAGGTGTGTGTGTGAGGATTACTTACTTTCCGGCTGTAGGTCGCAGACACGCGATCAGCTCCTCCAAGCTTCCATTGCAGCAAAACAATCACAAAAAAGAAAAAGGGAGCAAATGTGAGCTTTTGTGCAATAGCTTCTGGTAGTGAGTGTGCATTGAGTTTAGGGTTTACTGGTAATTGTGGATTTGATTTTGTTGTTGTTTTACGATTGGTGTGTTAGTTTTGAATTGATGTTTATTTTTGGTTGTTGTTGTTGTTGTTTAGGTGGTGTGTAAGAAATGGAAGCTGCTCCTGTTGTTATGGTTTTGCCTCAAAATCACACGACTCCTAATGGTACTAATTGATTTTAATTAATTTGATCATGATGATGATGATACACACACACACACACACAGAGTAACACACACATGCTGAGAGTGCAACTGATAAGGTTGCTCCTTTGGTGACCTCGAGGTCATGAGTTTGAGGTGTGGAAATAGTCTCTTTACAATTGTGCATTTTCTGCACCGGAGTGTGCTGCTTGATGTATGTAAATTTTTAATTTTTTTTGTTTTTGAATGAATCATGAGTTCTTGTGAAATCTAGTTGTATTTTTCTATTCTATGGTTTCATTTCTTTGAAAATGTTTTTTTTTGTTTTTGGTTTTTGGGTTGAAAGAATTGAATTTCAGTAGATATAACTATTCTGAACTTGAGAATTGACTAAGATAAAATTAAATTCTTGCAAGTGTTAGATTTTCTGACCAAGTGTTACTGTTTTGTTGTTGTTGTTGTTGTGTGATTGATTTCATTTTATTTATTAACAGAGTCATATTCCAAAGGAAACAAAAGGATAAAATTATCTAATGATGGAGATGACTATGGTAGCATACCCTTCTCTACACCATCAAAGTACGATGGGACTGAACAAAACAAACCAAAACCACCACCACCCTCTTCAAAAGTTGTTGATTATTCTGATCCATTTGCTATATCCAGCATGATTCATAAGTTAGATTCTGGTAAATATGGAAGTGTTACCAAAGACATCGAAGCTCTAATTTCTCGGAAGATTCATGCACTTAGTCCTTATATCAAGAAACACCCTACACTTGTGAATATCTTCCTGGATGGGCAAAAAATCTGCCCTAGTGAAGATGACCATAAGGGACCGAAAAATTTCATTGATTTGGAGGACAATAGTGTGGTAAATGGGTGTTCAGCAGTGGCAAGGCATGTTGTAATTCTAGATTCTGATGATGAAGATGATGAGGTTTGCAGGCCAACTTATCCCTTCCAGGAGATTCTCTTGCCAAGGCCTGGTGGGCTACTTTTCACAGACACTGCAGTAAGTTTCTATTTTTTTGTGTAGTTTTGGAGACGTGTGTTTGAAAATGCTTGTAAGGATAAAAGGATTATGGTTTTTATAGCTCAATTCAACTAAGCATTGATCGGACTCTAGTTGGGGTAGCCTACACAATGCATCTCGTTAATATATATAAAATTATGAAATTATAGCCTGTTATTATTTTTTTAGTAGGTTTATACAATACATATTTTAATCGTGTAGCTGCTTTCCATTGTTTGAAAGCTAATCAAATTACTTAACTGTAGTCTTCATGTAAAAAGTGGTGAACATAGACTTCAAGTGGATCCTTAGATTTATTCTCTTGCCTACAAAGTGGGTTACCTTAATCTAACCAATTAAGCATCCTAGAAGAAGGGTAGGTGTTTTTGTTTTTTTTTTGTTTTTTTTTTTTTTTTTTGGGTGGGGAGCATAGATCACTACATGCTATCAACTGATTCATAAATAGATATTCACCTGTATTCTCTTTTTCTTCTTATACTCAACTCAATTAGGCTCTAATCCTAAGTTAATTGGAGTCGGATATATGGGTTCTTTTTCTCTACTCTGAATGATCTTGGACTACATCTTTTAAAAGATGTAAAGTCACTTTTCTCCTTGTCATTAATTTTACTTCTGATATTTACTGATTGTATACTTAATGTCCTGATACCATTTTGGGTTTGTTTTAATGGTTGCTCTATTCAGGTTAGGATCCGTGAAGAGAGAAACAACCATGGAAACTTAGCAGGTCTGCCAGGTGAAAATAGCATGAAGAGAGATAAAGGTGTTTATGTTGGTGTAGAGGATTATGATGATGGCCAATCTGAGCCTGAAGATGACGGTCTTGGAGATATATGGAAGGAGATGTCAGTAGCAATGGAATGCTCCAAGGTAATTATTTCATGAAACAAAAGCATGATTTTTTAATGACGAGTACTTAACTAGAACCATCTTGGTTGAGGTCTAGCTCAGGTTGCAGTGGATATAATGGAAATGTGTTAAAGTTGTTTGATTTGGCATCAAGAGAGAAGGGGTGTTTATTGTTGTTAAAGTTACAGCGGATATATGTTTAGTTCTTTTTTCTTCTGCTTTCAAAGCAAGAGTTTTAAGAAAAAAATATATCTATTTTCTTTACAAAATTTATCAATTATATTAGATTTAATGTTTTAATCTTCTGAACCATTTGGTTTCCTAAATAACCATTTCTTTTGCTAAGGGTGGGTTGGGGAAGTGGGGTAGGGCAGGGTGGTGGTGGTTACCTTGGACATGGCTTTTGCTGTGGACTTTTCTTGTTTATTAAGGCTCCATTTGTTTTGCACGTGATAACTTGCTTTTGGAAAATGACTTATTTTCTGTTGTTTGGTTGCATATGGAAAATGACTTGGAAATTATCTTATGTTTGGAATGATCATTTTTTTTGGTACAAAAACAGTAGAAGACCCTTGAATAATAATAATAAAAAAAAAGTACTTGGTGCTGGTTATTGCTCTTAAATAATTTTTATGCTGTTAAACTATATCAAACTTATTAAAATTTTGTATTTTTAATGTATAATTAAATTCAAAAGACAATTACATAGAAAGAGCAAATTTGAAATTCTTTTCAGATGACCATGTGGTGACCAGTTGTGACCTGGGATCACAAAGTTGGTTGCCAGTAGCTCATATACTAATTGGCATGTGTTTAGATGGTTTTTATACAAGTTTTTTTTTTTTTTTTTTCTCTTTGTATACGTTTGTGAAAGTCTGGAAAATGGTTCAGTTTAACTTTGACCACAAATTTTTCCATTGTTCAATTTTCCTGGATTCACCAAATACTCAAAAGTACGAAAAACATTTTCCTGGAAAAATTTTTTGTGAAACAAAGGGATAAGTGTCGCTGATGTCTAGTTGATTGTGCTGGAAGAGACTGTAATCACTGAGCTAAAATAAGCTTGCAGTGGTTAAGAATTGTACAAAGTAATTAAAATCTGTAGATTCACATTTCCTATGTAAGATCATTTATGTTGCACAAGCTATTTCTCATTTGCATTTTTGTGTGAAAGCTTAGAGAATAGAACTTGCAAATGACTATCGATAATTTTGCTTTATTCACTTGTTCTGTACCCTTTTCATTCTAGCTCTCTATTTTGTTTATTTGAGCTGATCTTTTCAAATTTTGTTGTGAAGAATATTCCTTGACATGATATTTTTATATGCTCTTTTACTGGTCTGGCAGGATGTTGCTGAATATCCTCAATCCGATGAAGATACGGAAGATGATGAAGAACATTGTGATCACTCCTTTGTTTTGAAGGATGATATTGGTTATGTTTGTCGCATCTGTGGGGTTATTGAGAGAGGAATTGAGACCATAATTGAGGTTCAGTTTCTCAAAGTAAGGTTATCACTTCTGTATTCTTTAGAACTTTGGACACAATACTTTCTGATTTCCTTTCTTAATGAGTTATAATCAAACACAAGTGATTACCTTTAAGGTTATCACTTCTGTATTCTTTAGAACTTTGGACACAATACTTTCTGATTTCCTTTCTTAATGAGTTATAATCAAACACAAGGACTTGAACTTCCAAACAATGTGCATCATGTACGGTCAGAGCTGATATTATCCAAGTATTATGGCCTGTTTTGTGTTGCTTTTGTTAAATTTTTTTTTTCCTGGTTGATATTTAGGACCTAACTGATGGCCTAGTGCATACTGTCCCTGTTTCATGCATATAGCAGGAGATAAGCAGGACTGATCCAGTCCTTGTAGCTAGAAAGTGGTTGTAGGGATTCAATTTTAGTGTATTGGGCAGCTAGACTAGGGAGCAATTTGAGTGACATTCTTCCAATTTTCCAAGTGATTTTCAGTAATCACATTTGACTGTGAATGTTAGTTCTAATGCAACCTTGGTAAATTCCTGTGATTTCAGTCATCCTTTTTGTATTTTATTTCTCTGCTTAACTATTATAGTGCTGAGCATGTCCCGTCATTTGCACGTATTGCTTGATTTGGATTTGTTGTCTTAGCTAATTCCTGCTTGTCTGATTTTTTTTTTCTGCCTCTGATCCATTTCTTTCCTTTCAAATCAGAAAAAGAGTACCCGGACATATCTATCTGAACCTCGAAATGCGAAGGACAGAGATCAGATGGATGGAGTTGAATTGTCTGAAGAAGATTTGATGGTAACTGACATATCTGCGCATCCAAGGCACATGAAGCAAATGAAACCTCATCAGGTGGAGGGTTTCAATTTCCTTCGAAGTAACTTGGTGACAGATAATCCTGGAGGCTGTATCTTGGCCCATGCTCCTGGATCTGGAAAGACATTCATGATCATCAGTTTCATGCAGAGTTTCCTAGCCAAATATCCACATGCTAGACCCCTAGTAGTACTTCCAAAAGGAATTATAGCTACATGGAAAAGAGAGTTCCAGACATGGCAAGTTGAGGATATTCCACTGTATGATTTTTACAGCGCAAAAGCAGATAGTCGTTTACAGCAATTGGAAGTCTTGAAACAGTGGGTGGAGGAAAAGAGCATCCTTTTCTTGGGCTACAAACAATTCTCCTCTATTGTGTGTGATGATGCGAACAACAAAGTCGCTGGTACTTGTCAAGAAATACTACTAAAGCGACCTACAATTCTAATTTTGGATGAAGGGCACACTCCAAGGAATGAGAACACTGATGTCCTGCAATCCCTTGCTAAAGTGCAGACACCTCGAAAAGTTGTGCTTTCAGGAACCCTTTATCAAAATCATGTCAAGGAGGTATTCAACATATTGAATCTGGTTCGTCCAAAGTTTCTGAGACTGGATACATCCAGGGTTATTGTCAAGCGTATCATGAGTAAAGTACATATACAAGGTGTGAAGAAACATCTCAAAACAGGGGAAACAGTATTCTATGACTTGGTAGAGCACACAATACAGAAAGATCATGATTTTAAGAGGAAAGTTTCTGTCATACATGACCTGCGTGAAATGACTAGCAAGGTCCTTCATTACTATAAAGGAGATTTCTTGGATGAGCTACCTGGACTTGTCGATTTCACTGTAGTTCTGAATCTTAGTTTAAAACAGAAGCATGAAGTTCATAAGTTGAAGAAGTTAGCAAGGAAATTCAAGAGAAGTGCTGTTGGGAGTGCTGTTTATCTTCACCCAAAGTTGAACTCTGTCACTGAGAATTCTGCCTTGACTGATGACAAGATGGATGGGTTCTTAGAGAAATTGGATGTGAGAGATGGAGCAAAGGCAAAATTCTTTCTTAGTATGCTGAACTTGTGCGAGTCATCTGGGGAAAAGTTGCTGGTTTTCAGCCAATACCTCCCACCACTGAAATTTTTAGAGAGATTAGTAGTGAAAGTGAAAGGTTGGATTCTAGGAAAGGAAATCTTTGTGATATCAGGTGAATCAAGTTCTGACCATCGGGAGTGGTCCATGGAGCGTTTCAATAATTCCACTGATGCCAAAGTATTCTTTGGATCAATTAAAGCATGTGGAGAGGGAATATCACTGGTTGGGGCATCACGTATCATAATTTTAGATGTTCATCTTAATCCATCAGTTACTCGCCAAGCAATAGGACGTGCTTTCCGCCCGGGTCAAAAGAAGAAAGTGTATGCATATAGGTTGGTTGCTGCAGATTCACCTGAAGAGGAAGATCACAACACATGTTTCAGGAAGGAAGCTATTGCTAAGCTGTGGTTTGAATGGAATGAATATTGTGGTTATCAGGAGTTTGAAATGGAAACTGTTGAGTTGAAAGAGTGCGGTGATCCCTTCTTAGAAAGCCCACTAGTAAGGGAAGATATAAAGGAACTGTACAAAAGGTTAGCAGTCTCATCCGTCCCTTGTTCTATTGCTTTCCTATTTACATATATTTCTGTTGCTCTGCCTTAAAATTTTCTTTCTTTTTTCCAGGTAGTTTCTGACAAGCAAGATCTAAAGTACAGGAGTAGGCAGAAACAATTTGTTACATAACTGACTTGGGTCTGTATATGCTCCTCCAATTTTGTTTTCTGGTCCACGAACCTGGAAGCAACTAGGCAGGTTTCCTACAAAAAAAAAAATTGATAGTAGACTCTTTTCAAGAGTATCATGTTGGATTTTTTTTTTTCTTCCCTGTCTTCTTTTGCTTCCTTTGGATCAAAGGATATATCCTATTTTTGTTGGAGCCAGAAACTGGTAGCATTTGTAGATGTTTCTTTGGAGTGTGCTTAAATCTTGCTAATAATATGTTTTCAGTTTAGGATACAATTTATTGAACAGACTTCTGAAACTGCTGTTCTGATTAGCATCTGTATAGGGAACATCAGACATGAATGCATGAAAATTGTAAATTGCGCATCTTAAAATTCATAGTTTAGCAATCTTTTTAAATGGCACATCCTGAAACACGTCAATTTAAAGTGTTGGTGGCACAGCAATAAATTTTTATTTTCCCTCAGAGTTGTGAGTCTCACGAAATCTATAGAGGTTGGAAGAAGGGAATCTCCGGATAAGGAAGCTCAGAACTGTGCCAGCTTGAGTTGGTTTGATTCATGAGTATTTTAGATCATTATCAATAATCACAATTAAAAAAAAAAAAAAAAGTAGGTCCTACCACCTTTATTTCAAACCAAGATTCTTTTTTTTCATTAATTGTACACTTCCAAATATCAGACAAAAATATGTATCTTTACAATATGCTAACCTTCCAACCAATTGTTTTCAATATACTACAACTGTGTTTATGCACAACCTTCCTTTCACCACTTGAAAGTGAGATGAATCTTCATAAAGGAACAGCAAAAGTTGGCTGCTCAAATATGATCCGTCTGTTTATCTCATGCAACGAAATCACGTAATAAATGGGACGAATTGAACCTGTGTTGCCTGTTCCCTGGATTCAGGCATTCAAAATCAGTGGTCTCAGCACCTACGGAAGATGCTGGTGCACCATAGATCTCATCCCCTCTCATGGGAACAAAACTGTGGTGGGTCGTAGCAGACATTGACAGGCTACTACCCTCACAGTGCTGCAGCCCCAGCGTAAGAGACACTCCACTTCCACTCCCAAACCTTGCTACCTCTGACATTTGATAAGCAGCAGCTGCCGCAGCCATGTACCTATCACCACCTCCATCAGAGTGAACAATAGTATCAGGGAAGAGACCACAATCATCCATGCTGGGCCTTTGCTCCTCCCTTAGCTTCAGTAATCCATATTCAGTTATTGCCTCTCCACGTGTCATGCTATGAAAATTGCTTCTAGTACTGGATCCTGCCATCTCTACATCAGAAACATGGTCAGATTTGGAATCCATCAATGGTCCACTGCATCTTTCAGTTGCAGTTGAACTAGCACTTTGTTGCATTTCTTCCCCCCTATCTTCTGATGTTCCCATGTCACCCTTTGTTGCTCTGGCTGCATTATCAGAAGAAGAATTGGAATCCATCTCTACATCACCAATCTCTTCTTTGTACATCTCTTCAACCATGGGCTTCCAAAGACGCACTCGTGCATTGATAAACCAATTTGAGACCTGAGCAGGCAACAGAGATGTCTCAGAATTTCATGAATGGAGCACATAAAATGTGTGGAATGTCAAAGTGAACGAAATCTTTTGGATAGGGAAAGTACATGGTTAATAACAAGGACTCATAACCATCACAAAAATTGCTGCATCCAAGTTATACTCTTATAATGACCAACTATTCCATGACTCATGTCAACATTTAACAAGTAAACGCAGATATAAAAAACACATTTGACGGAAGTACTGAACTTCTCATGATTTAATTCATTAGACCGCTTCCTAAGCTATGGAAAGCAATGACAAATCTTCACCAACTTTGTTGTATGAGGCTCACATATTCAGAAATTGACTCATGACTTTTCTAACAAACATCCAAAATTGCTAGTCCAACAGGCTGCATGTAGTAATTTTCAGATCTAAGCGGTTGCCACTTCATAATGACTATAATGAATTCTTGAGCTTGCTCTCTACTACCATCATTCTCAGTGACAATCCTCATTGCATGACTTCTCCACTACATTCCACTTCTTTAATAATTTTCCAACTGATTACAGCCTGAACTTTCCCAACACTACAAATTCACACACCTGGATTCTGTTGATTTCACCAATTTACCCAAAAAAAAAAAAAAAAAGAAGCACAAAACGAATTTCTGCAAAAAAATGACCTGTAGTTGGGTCACTTATGATAAAGGCTCTTTAGTTTGCCAGGCTGATTGCTATAGATATATATGTTCAGTTCATTTTACCTGACTTCTAGTCAAGCCTGTTTGCCTTGCCAGCATGATCTTATCCGAATCCTTGGGGTATCTGGTAATCATAAGAAAAAACTATTACAACAATTGAAGAACACATCTTCACAAGAAACAAGTGACACAATTTGAAGAATAAAAAAAGGAGTCATTGTTGGAGGATTTACGGATGAAGAAAATGCTCAAACAACCAAGCACGAAGAATTGAAACAGAGCTTTCAGGTAAACCCCTTTGTGGCCTCCATGCATGTTGCTGCATCATTCCAAGTTGCTGAAGAGCCCTCTGTTGCTTGAGCTGCTGATCCACATACCGCAGACGAGTTATGCCAACCCCTTTATTATTTTCTGATGTTTCTTGCTCACCAAGGCTTTTACGGGTTGCTTGAATTTGGCAACTTATTGCATCACGCAAGCATCGAAAGTGACGAGATATAGTCTGAAGGGCTAATGCTGTGTATGGTTTAGCTGCCCCACATCCTGCTATCACATCAAAAGATGACACCACAATTTGCATCTGGTGATAATACTGTTTGTACCTTCTATCAACCTGTGAAAATGGAAGATTAATCTCAAGTCATTGCAGAAACACAGAAGCTTGAGATATCAAATTGACAAATTGTGAGCACAAGTCAGCCTTGACCATGAGTTATTCAGATACAGGTGACAACCATCAGAAATCAAAAGAATTTACACAGAAACAAATAGCAACATGATTATATGAGATCATAATATTTTAGTTGCAAAAGCCTGTTAAACAAAAAGATGGATAGAAAAGGGACAATATAGTGAAATATTCTATACATTAAGACAATCAGTGATGCATAGACAGGATTATCATATATAATGTGACAACTGTCTTGAGGGATGTTTGTTCATGTGGCACTGATCTAGGCTTAGCTATGGTGTAATAGTCGCATACAATATGAATATCACCTCCATTTTATGTTGCAGAACAAAAAGGAAATCATTTCCAAGGCACCACATGCACCTACAGATCTTAAGTTCAAGGTGCAATGCCTCTTCTATTACCCTAAAAAAAAAAAAAAAATCAATCTATAGCTAAGGTTCCTGAGAAACGCTTAATTTGAAGGTTGAAGCTCAAGTTCTCAGGATCTCTTCAAGGATTCTAACCTAACAAGTATTCCCACAAGACAATAGTGTGAGACTTTTCACCGAGGACCACATAATAGTATGAGTCACAAGGAACCATTGTAGCATGAATTGCTAATTTGTTAAAGAACAAACAATAGCATAAACTATGACAAAACCATCTACGACTTCAGCTGAAATAAGAATTACATTCGAGCAGAGCATTTTTATAATGTGACAACTACCCAACAAACAAACCACAGTGGCTTTACTTACTAGCAGTTTCCCTTTGTTCATAGTTGCAAAAGAACATATTGCAATCATGCACGCCATATTCCTTCTTAAGTGTTTGTTCTTACAAAGAAAATCGATGCAAGAGAGAGAGAGAGAGAGAGATAAACATTCATCAAGTTAACACAGTCAAACTGTTCACGAGAATTTAAAAATCTGTTAACATTCTGCAACAAATTGAGAAAAAAAAAAAAAACAAACAAACAAACTATATCAACGAGGAGAATGTATGCATGCACTTCTACAGTCCAATTATCACAGAAATAGGAGACAGAATATATCATAAACTCATAATCAATTGGACTCACCTCTGCCAACATGGACAATAGCTTTGTCAACTTATTCTGCAATTCTTGTCTTTCAGCATGAGAAAGCTCATTTGGCACATTATTGGTTGATTCCTGAGCGTTAGAAGAACCATCCTTTGATTTTCCATCACCCTCTTTTGAACTATTTGTCCCATGTTCATTTGTGTTTTGGTTTTTCTCTTTGTCAGGCTGCTTTAGAGCCTTTCGAACATTGACAACTTCATCAAGCAGCTGTTGTGCTGCCTTGAGATACTTAGAACTTGGAATAGTTCTTGCAACACTTGTCATTCCATATGGAGATAAATCCCCTTTGTTCGAATCTTGATTGCCTCCAGAAAAGCTAGATGGAAGATATTCAACATTTTTTGGCTGTTCATCCCTAGATGAGTTATTCCTGCCACCATCTTCACCCATGATTGATGGAGCGGGACTTAGGAATGAAGCAAGGCCTATATTGGAGCTCCTGTAGGAAATGGAAGGTATCTGGATTCCAGATGGAATTTGTGAGCCAAGGCTCAGGGATAAGCCCTGGCCTTGTAAGTTCTGGCCACTATGAAGAATGCCAGAAGGCCCACCCATTGATTGCATAACTAGCATCTCATTTCTGCCATCCCTCCATGCATTAAAATCATGCTCTCCCATTTGTGATCCGCTGAGATTTGTCAAGATTTCTTGCTGCTGTGGAGTAGAATCTGAAGCCTCCACAGACTGAATGCCAATGCAGTTTTGTTGCTGGGAATTACCAGCCAAGTTATCCGAGTATGATCCAGCATTCATATACATCATCATATTTCCCGGAATAACTGGTGCCTCTGAGTATGAACCTGGCATATATATCATTGGTGCAGCATCTCTTTGGTTGTTGGTACTAGCATAATATGTAGCCATATCTATTCTTCAGTCTTCAGAATTCCTTCCCTGGCTCCTCAGCTTAGGTTATGTAAACATCTGAGGAACTGCAAATGGCCATTGGAAAAAGCTTCCATTACCAACAGCTCTAAGAATGTTTGAAAATTAAAAAAAGAAAAAAAAAAGAAAGAAAAGAAAAGAAGTGTGCAATTTGAATTTAGAATTTTTAAGTGTTTACATATAAGTTTCAAATCCCTCCAGCCCTCCCTCCACCCCCCACCCCTGTCCCCAAAAAAAATCACCAGGAAAATATGCAAAAAGCAATTAGAAAAAAGCTGAAAGCCATATGCACCAAAAGCAGAATATTGGAGTCCATACTTATGCACTCTAAGCAAGAGAAGCCACTCTTTAGAGGCTAACATGCTCGTGGTTACAATGGTCAATGGGTACGAGTGCTCATACATTGAATAAGAAATAAAGAAGAATCAAACATCATAAGATCCATTTTCATTAGGTTTCAGGATTTCAAAAATGAAAATACTAACAAAAGTCTATTAGTGAGAAATCTCCAGTTACAATTTAATTATTGAAACCTTTATAATAATCCAGCTCAAGATAACTACAGCAGCAACAAGAACCCAAAACCCAAATTCCCTTTAAATAACAGTTAAAACATGATCTAAGAACAAGGAAATTAAAAAAAAAAAAGTTGAACATTTCAAAGAAAATTATCATTTAAATGATGAAGTCCAAGAAAACTGTTTAAGAACAAAAGCCATCAGATACCCAACTACCAAGAAAAAAAAAAGTGTACAACATAAATCAAAGCTGGAAGCAAGACAAAACCATAATCTGCAAATCCCAAAAGATATTCAATTAAAAAACTAAGTAACAATCTTACAATCATCATCTTCATATCCTCCTCCTCCAGGCAAAGAGAGAGAGAGAGGAGATATGAAAAGGAAAGAATAATAAAATAAGAACTGAGCACAAAAGGGATAACAAAAGAAAAAAAAAAGTCCAAGAATTGAGCAATAAAAAAATTACCTGGAAACCAGCAACACTTGTGGGTGTTTTGGGGAACAGAAAACCTCAAAGACACCACTTGATCTGCTGATACTCAAATCTGATGATCCCAATACAACAAAAAGAACAATACAACACTACCCTTTTCATTACACACTCTCTACTAAACTATGCATACAATTTACAAAGATATACACAAAAGAAAAGAAAAAAAAAAAAAAGCCTTTCTTTCTTTGTTACTTACTATTTTTCACAAGAAAAAAGAAGGAAAAAAATTGATAATTGGAAGTAGCAATGAATAAATTTGCTCACTTTTGATCTTTTTCTCTCATCATATATTCTCTAACCATCATTCCATCAAAACCCCACGTGAGCATCTAGCTCACTCTCTTTCTTTCTTTCTTTCTTTCTTTGAGAAAAGAAACTGCAAAAGAAAATGATAACTTTCTCTTTCTGGCTATCTTTCTGTGCCTTTTTGAAATAGTTTTTTCACACTTTCTAGAGGGTTTTTAGCTTTTGGGTCTTTGCTTGAAATTAACCCCTGTTGAAGAAGAAGAAGAAGAAGTTGGTGGGTGCTTGACTTGTGACTGTTCTAGCTGTTTGTTGCTGTTGTTGTTGAAGTTGCTGTTGAGGCAATTGCTTCCTGTTGTTGTTGTTGTTGCAAGTCTTGAGTTGGGTTGTTTTCTTTTTCCTCTTTGGCTGGTTGAAGATTGTGTATGAGTGTTTGGTTAAGGAGTTCAATCTCTAACTACCAGTTGGTAGACCTAAAACCCTCCCTTAAACCCCCATCAAAACAAAATTATATGAAAAAAATTTAAAAAATAATAAAAAAACACCATCCCCCATCTCTACCATATCTCTCCCTCACAGGCTCATATCCTTAAAGAAGCATATGGATGGAGAAGGTTTGGCTTTGCTGCAATATCCACCATATAACCCATATTCTATTCTTTTTCTTTTTTCAATTTGCTTAGCTATATAAAATAAAATATTATTATTTTATATTTTTATTTGTTTGTTGTACTTTCTTCTAATTCTAAATGGTATTAGTTTGTTTGTTTGTTTGTAGATTTGCAATGTAAGAAGAGCACCATTAGCATTAGGTGCCCATATCACTATTTTTGTCCTTTTCTTCCTATTAATGTTTCAATCTTTGTATTGGGTTCTGAATTTTATTCTTTTCCTATTTCTATCCCCAATTCTTTCACTTCAGTATCTCTCTTTTTTTTCCTTAAAAAAAAAACCTTCTAAATTATAAGTTTCTTTTTTTCACTTTCATAAAAATTCAAATCCAACTATATATATATATTAAAATAATTACATTCAAAATATAGATAGTTATAAAAACTCTGACTAATTTAAATTTAATAGAATGAATTCCAAATAAATTTCTTTTAATGTTTATTTCTCGATACATAAAATTTGAATTTAAAATTTTATTTAAAAAATAATTTTTATTATTATTAATATATGAAAATAATAACCTGAATTTTTTTTATATTTCACATTTTTTTATATCTTGTATAATAACCATACATAACTAAAATAATTGATGAGACTAGTTAAGATCAAAGATTCCAAAACTAAATAAAGCAGTTGTTAATTAGTCGATTGTATATATGAATTTTTGCAAGCCTTCAATAGGCATTGTATTAAGAATCGAGTTCTCATTTCTCATATATATTGCAAAAAATAGACATGGTTTTTCACATTTTACATGTCCTTTCATAAATCAAGAATGAGTTATTATAATCAAGAGATAAAATATAAGCAATGTAACTAGATACTATTCATACAAATATAAAGAAAAAAGGTGATGAACTCTTAAACTCCTTATGAGGGAAGTGTAGAAAAACTTGCATCACTAGCTAACAAGTCTAGCATAAGTTATGTTCTTTGAATAGATTAAACTATCAAAATATTCATATACATATATAAATTTAGACAATGCATAACCAAAAAACAGAAAAAGGGGCCTAAAATTCAAGATCAAAAGCTGAATTGAAGTTATTTATCAACAAAATCATAGAATAAAAGTAAAAAGAA
>CATIWK010483063.1:0-14279 GCA_949634005.1 Mallotus japonicus
AAACATATAATTAAATTAAATTAAATTATTTTTTGAAAAATGTAGCAATGTTTGTTGTTTTTAATTTTATAAAATTCATATTTTTGTCAAAATTGGTGTACTCAATAATATTCGCTATTTTAGTTATAAACATCTAAAAAAATTGTAAAATTACTTTCTTTTTTATATATACTTTAATTTTGCTTTTTTTTTTGTCACTATTAATTTTATATTTTTTTTCAAGATCTAAATTTTTCTCTCCCAGCAAAGAAAAAGTGTGAGGAAATAGGAGACGAAAATGGTGCCCAACGTTGCACGCGTTTTAACAGACACGCACACCTAAAAACAAAAACAGAGGCGGCGGCTGCGCACAAGATAACTAACGGCGGTTAAGTAGCAGAACTCCGCATTTCGTGGCTTGCGTGGGAAGTAAGACGTGCCGCCGTCTGTTTGCTTGTCTCTTTTGTTGGTTACGGGTGAATTTTTTTTTTTTGGACCAAAGTTACGGGTGAATTTGAATGACGCCATTTCTATTTCTTTGTACTATAATAAGCCAACGATTTGTCTCCATTCTCCTCCTTCTCGCCGCGTGTCAGTGGTCCCACACTCCTACGCCAATCCAACGGCGAAGGCCCGATGGTTGGATTTTAAATCTTGTGAAGATAAAGAAAGGTGCACGAGAGTTGTCATGGGAGCGGAAGTGTACGATAATGTAATAATTGAAGTAGCTTTGCTAATGCTGTGGCAGGGCGGCGAGGTAGGAGAGATGGTCAAAGGTCTCGTTGACTGAGCCGAATATTTTCAATTTCCTCAATAAAGCGATAGCCGCAGTATCACGTGAGTGGCACACGTTTTGTTACACACGTGTAGTAACTCTTCTGTATACAATACTCTTTTTTTCACAATATTTATTTTTATTAAACAAATAAAGTAATTAATTAATAATAACAACTGAACTAAAGGTGCATTCTATGACTATTTTATATTTTTGACATTTTAAATATATAAAGCTAATTTAAGATTGGAGCAGGATAAATCTTGTATTTTTTTAATTATGACGACGTAATTTTTCTAAAATATAACAAAATCACAACAAAATCATTTTAGAAAAATGAAATTTGGTTTAAAATGAGACGGTAATGGTAATGAAGCTTGTGATAACTTTTTCATAGTATTAAAATGTCTTAGCTTGGATTGCAAGGTACTGTATAAGTGAAATTTTCTTTTTTTTTTTTCTAAAAAACGAATATATTGTACATTATAAAACATGATTTTGTTGGGAAAAAAATTCAAGAAACAAATTCAGTTTATAATATTATTAAACTGTAAATTTTTTGTAATCAATGATTTATTTTATATTTATATTTTTTTGATAGTAGGAGAAATTATTTATAATTTTGGTACAGCGAAAATATATTTTAAAAAATTTATAAAATTGAGGTTTAAATTTGAATTTTTTAATTTTAGTTCCTTAATATTGATTAAATTGACAAAACTTATGATAAAAGTCACAATAAATATTGAACACAATAAAAAATTATTTTGTAAGAAAAAAACCCTATAATATTAATTTTAGCATAATACATTTTGTGGCCTCCTGTATTTAGTATAATTTGTTAGTTTGATATCTCAATTTACAATTATGCTATTTCAACATTTAAATTCGTCTAAAATTACACTAATCCAATGACATAATACATTTGTCATTCTCCTGTACTTTACCACTTTTTGTTAGTTTGACACTACTTATAATTTTTGGAAAATGAAACTCTTAAAATGTGACATATACTGATTCACTATTTTATGTCATGTCATGTGTGCTGTTAAAAGTTTAAAAATTACATTTTAGATAAGTTCATGTGCTGAAATGACAAAACTATAAATTAAAGTGTTAAATTCAGAAAAAATAATATCTACAAGAGGTCATAAATGTATTATGCATTTATTTTATATCACAATAAATATAAAAATAGATGTTTACAGTAATATTTTAAATTTTTACTAGTAAAAATATAAATAAAATAACAAGTCATTCTTCGATATAAACGTGTGTATTTATACAAATAAAATTATAACCGTTAGATTGATATTTATTTAATATTAACCATTAATGCATATTATGAGTATTGATACATAAAAATAATCAATAATTGTAATTAAATAAAAATTAATTTAATGATTCTAATTTTATTTGTATAGATACAAACGTTTATATCATAGCAAAAGACTAAAATAACAACTGAAATTAAAATTAATCTAAATTTTGTATAAAAACATAATCTAAAATTAAAGACTTAGACCACAATAATCCTCAAAATTCAAGATATTTACAATAATTAAATGAAAAAAAAAAAGGACTTGCGTGCCTAAATTGGCAGACAGTAGAATCGGTCTTTACCGTAATACTAATGCACTTAATTTTTGTTATATCAATGGTTAAATTTTTTTTTTTGACCAAAAAAAATTAAAAAAAAACATTCATTAAATTGAATGCTGTTTTTTTAATTTTAACTTTATTGTAAGATGTTAATAATAATAATAATAATAAAATAAAATTTCTTGTTCAAAAAAATAAATAAATAAATAAAATAAAATGTATAATATCATCTCATTCCGGTCGAAGGAGGCAACGTGTCACGATACAATTAGAGAGCGAAGTTACTAAAGTGGATCGTGTTAGGGAAGCCACGTTTCCCATATTTGACTGTTCACAATACACAAACACACCCCAAAAAGATGCACACCTTTTTTTTCTCTTCCCCCTCTTTCCTCTTTTCTATATAACACGCCATTTTCCTGCCTCAGTTTAACCCAACCTTCTCATTTTTTCCTCTTCTTTTTCTCTCTATCCAAACAGATACTGTCAAATAACAAACGATGGCTCCACGTGATAGATCTAACAGCTCCGATCAAAATCTGAATCCAAACTCTGGCGCCAAGGAGATCCGTTTTCGCGGCGTTAGAAAACGACCTTGGGGCCGTTACGCTGCTGAGATCCGTGACCCCGGCAAGAAAACTCGGGTCTGGCTTGGTACTTTCGACACTGCTGAAGAAGCAGCGCGTGCTTATGACGCTGCCGCTCGTGAGTTCCGTGGTGCTAAGGCCAAAACTAATTTCCCTTCGCTTTCTGAACTCAACACCTCTTCTGCTGCTGCTGTCACCGTCGCCGCACGTAGCCCTAGCCAAAGCAGCACTGTTGAGTCTTCCTCTCCTCCTCCGCTACCTCGTGTCGCTTCTCCTCCTCCGCCTCTTGACCTCACTCTCAACATTCCCAACCAACATCACCATTTCCAGAACGGTGTTGGTTTTCCTGGAGGCGCGTGGATTTCACTCGCTGCGGTGGCGAGGCCGGTGTTTTACTTCGATGCGTTTGCCCAGGGTCAAGGAGAGAGTCATAAAAGTCAGATTCATCACGCGAACAAGTTAGGCAGATTTGATCGCACGGCGGCTGCCATGGTGAACGGTAGTGGAATCCAGAGCAGCGATTCAGACTCTTCATCTGTGGTTGATTATGAGCACGATCACAATCGCAGCCCTTGTAAGAAGGGATTATCGCTAGATCTTGATCTGAACCTGCCTCCACCGGAAGTTGCCTGATTTTGCGGTTCTTGCTTTGAGATCTAAATTTTTGGAAGCAGTCGTTTTTGGCTTCACTGTTTATCGTTTTGCATTCCCTGTTTTTAGAAAATTTTTCTTTTATCTTAATTTTCCTAGCAGACAAACAGCCGAGGGAAAATGGGGGGAAAAGAAAAACGTTAGAGCTGTGCAAGAAAGGAGGAAGCTGACATAATTATCTTTTTTTTTTTTTTTTTTGTATATAAAGAAGAGAAGAGATAACCCAAAAGCAGAAGCTTTTTTTTTTTTTTTTTAGCATCAAAGAGAAATCGTGCATTGATTTCTCAACTGTTGTTTCTACTGTTATAATTTTTTTTGTTGTTAGTGAAATCAAACAATTTCTTATGTATTGTTGTTGTTAATAACTTGTTGGAGCTTGGATTTTTGTTTGTATGATTAAATGTTCCCCAGATTCAAACAGCATAGGTGATTTTCCACTACTTTCTCAGTAACCAAACAAAACGAAAAAAAATGGATGTATGATTTTATTTGGTATATGGAAATTTTTGGCTGCGCATCTAAAAATCTTATCTACACACTCGAGAGTACAAGTGTCAAACAAACATGTCGCCGACATTGTAGGCTTCCCGTTTGCGATTCTCTTTAGAAAATGCACACACACACGTGGACCCCGTCGACCGCAAGGAGCCCCGCACCACAGCAATTTTTTTAAACAAATTTTAACCAGTAATATAATATATATTTTCATATCATATTATTATTTTAATTTAATAAATTTATTTTGTTAATAAATTCTACTATTAATTATTTAATTCAATGTAGCACATTTAAGGTGTAATAATATTTTTATTTATAAATATAATTGAATTTTTTAATCAAAATAAAAAATAATTTTAAACAGCAAGTAATGAAAAATAAATTTTTATTAATCAAACAAGTAAAAAAATAGAAAAAGGTTTGGGAGGAGGCGGCTTCATGATGAGAAGCATGGGGAAGGAGGTGAAATGGTGGTCCCATGAGGTGTGCAGTGAAATGGGGTAATGAAAAATCTCCTCGTGATACGCGTACTTGGTTGTCCTTTTCTAGAACAGATCTCGATATAACAATAAAATAATCAGACGGCTGGATAAGGAAGGGAGCGGGATACGTGGGGTCCCGTAAGGTGCGCGTTACGTGTAAGCTGTTCAAGTAAAGTGTACATATTTTTATTTTTTGAGTGGGAGAGGAGGCGGCACCGACGGCTGTTTTTGTTAATTAAATATAGAAATAAAAAAGCGAGAGTGGAGTGGAGTGTGAGAGAGACCGAATCAGAGCGGCGAAGAAGAAGGGAAGGAGCGGTTTTGTGGGGGCAGTAATTCCGTGTTGACGAGGAACATGTCGGGATTCTGGTTGTCGTCACGTGCACTTATATTTTTCTATACCGTCTCATTCAAGCTTTATTATTTTTGTAATTATAGCTTTTGGTGGGTTCTGTTTTCGGCTGCATTAACACTTGTTGCTCTCTTTCTTTCTTCATTTGTTTTTCCTTTTACTCCTTTCTTTCTTGTTTGTGATATTTATTTGCATTTTTGGCCCTCTTTTTAAGTTTTTCTAATTTTAATATTGGAAAAATTTGCGTTAAGTTTTCGTATTTATGTCGTTCATAGCTTTTATGTTCAGATGAGAGAATAGATAAACCAAAAAAAAAGAGAGAATAGATAAACCAAAAAAAAAAAAATTTATGACTAGGTAAAAAAGAAAAAGAAAGGTTAAAAGAAAAATTTTATTTTCTTTTAATTTATTTTGTTTGAAGGAAAAATGTTAATTACTGTTTAATATATAAATTTTAAATATGTAAGGAATGGGAAATCCTACTATTACTTTGTTTTTTATTTATTTTGTGTATACTTTATTATTATTACCATATAATAAATATATGTTAAATCATTTAAAAGTTATTATTAACAAAATAAATTTTATTTTGTAAAAAATAATGTAATGATAGACTACACCAGAAGTAATATTTATTTATATTGAACAAAAATTAATTTACTGCTCTTAATTTTATTTTTTATTTTCGTCCAATTTGAAGGAAAAAAAATATACCTAAGTAAAAAAGAAAGAATAATATAATTTCCATTTTGGAATTTGGATTCTTTCATATTTTTAATAAGGAAAAATGGCCCATCTATTCTGAACCGCAGGGCAATTTTCTAAATAATTATATATTTTAATTTGTATCAATTTAGAAAATTAATTTTTTTATTTTTTTTAATTTTATTAAATTTTCAATTGGCATGTGTAATTATTGACGTGGCTTACTAACGAGGCAAGAAGATCAAAACATGTCATTTTGATCAAGACCAAAATAAAAAAAAATGGTTGGTTTGATTCGGTTAAAAAAATATGTAAAACCAAACTAGACTTAAAATATTTAAAAATAACCAAAGTGAATTGAACAATGGTCAAAACTCTAAATTGGTTCGGTTTAGTTCGATCCGTTTATTATGTTTGACCTTTTTATTTTTACAATTTTAAACATATAAAATTTATGTAATTTTGTACTATTTTAATAATATTCATGAGATTTATTATTGTTAGTTTTTTATATTTATTTATATATTAATTATTTTAAAAATCAACCGAACCGATTTTTAAAATGAATTTAAATAATTTTAGGTTTGAATTTTTGGTATTAAATAATTGTATTAAGAGTTTTAATTATTTAAAAATGATATTATTTTTTTATTTTGAAATATTAGTGATAAACCGATCAAATCGAACTCCCATCCTTTTTATTTTTATTTATGGAGGTGGTACGGGAGTGAGGATTTAAACTCCCATCCTCTTATAAATGTTATGCCCCATGTTAGAATCCCCATATTGAAAATATACAAACCAATCAAATGACATATAAATGATAAGGGTCAACCATCCAAATGTCTAGTCTTTTGATTATGATTGGGTCCAAATCTACTAAAACTCATATCTCTCATTCATATTTATTTTAATCCAATTCTATATTCAAAAATTCTATTATTGTCACCTTTCAATTCGAGTTCTAGTTTTTTTTTGTTATAGTTGGGCTCAAGTATAGTTGGACCCAAATCTACTTAAACTCATCTCTCTCTAAATGGTCTCGCAGTTAACATTTTGGTTATGATTGAGCTCAAATCTACTAAACCTCATCTCTCTCTAGATGGTCTGGCAGCTAATATTTTTCTAAAATAGAGGAAGAAAGGATTTTTATGATTAAACAAAGGGCTTAGTTACAAATTTTTTTATTATTTTAGGATTTTTATGATCAAACATTAAGGGCTTAGTTACAAATTTTTTTATTATTTTATGCTTCATTGAGGGTCATGCTCTAATACAACTATTATATATATATACAAGTGCCAAAATGAAAATTGAGATAAATATTAGGGTCAATTTTGTACATTTTCTCAAAAATAAATTTATTGCGCTTAATTTTTCTTTTCAGGAAACCTATTTGACCTTTTTTTTTTTTTTTTTTTATCATTCTTGGCCCAGTTTTCTTTTCAATTTTAAATATTTTTACTTTTCATTTTTAGGTTTGCGTCTTTTGTTTTCATTTTTGGCCTTTTGTACAACTTCTAAACCTATCTTTTCTTTTCTGGGACTCGTCTTTCTCACCATGTGTCTGTGTGTGTGTGTATATATATATATATATATAAATGTTGAAAAAGTAATGATGGGATTAAGTCAAAAAAAAAAAAAAAAGTAATGATGGGATTCGAATTCCTGTCAATATAAACGTCATATCTAAGAACTCAAACTAAAATAAAGTTTAGTAATTTGAAATAAAAAAAAAAACAATTACCATTAAAGTTGGTTATATGTGTTTATTTAATTTTTATATTTTAAATAATTTTATTTAGACTATATTTTAAAGATATAATTCTATTTAATTTTTATACTATTTTTACATTACTTTAAATTTTATCATTCTATTTAATTATCTTTTCCTTTTTTATCCCATGATTGATCTCAATTTCGATATTATCTTATATCATAAGCTCACATAAATTAAGTTAGTATTCACAAATTAATTAACACGTTTTAGTTTAATTAACTTAATTTCTTATGAGATCTTTGACAATTTTGAATGAATTATTTAAAACTAGTTTAATTATTTTTCTTTTTAATAAAATTTTCGCTTTTATTAGTATTAATGATCAAAACAACAATTTTTTTGATACATTATGTTTAAATTTGTGTACTGCACAGTTATTATTGTTAATAGAATTTTTTTTAAAAGTTTGATTGAGAAATGGTTGAAATATAATGAAAAGATTTTCATTTATGAAATTATAGCTATTTTTTGTTGATATAATTAAAAACATTGTTAAAAATAATGAAAAGATTTTTGTTTATGAACTTATTGTTGAGTTATAATTAAAAAATAATTGAAAATTATGTAATTGTTGGATGTTGTTTCTGTTGTTGTTTATTGTTTTCAAATGTTATTTTTTGTCGTTTTTTGTTGTTTTCGATTGTTGTTTGTTGTTTTATGTTGTTTTTTTTATTAGTTGTTGTTTTCACTTGTTATTTGTTTGTTGTTTAATGTTTTTTTTCGGTGTTTTTTTATTTCTAATACTTATAAAATCATAAAAAAAAACAAAAAAATAAATCTAAAACAAGAAAAAATAACAACCAAAAATGAATTTATTAAATATATCAAAGTTTACATTATGAATGTTAGAATTTGTTCTTATACTAAAGAAACGATTGTCTTTTTATTCTCCCATGACGCTTTGATTCTTCTTTTTTCTTTAATCTTTCAGCTTTTATTCTACCTTCCGATTGATGGACTTGTATTGGTATGTTCCAAATGAAAAAATTTGTTGCCCATGAGATTTTGATGTTAATATAGGTGGTATGCCCTAGAGGCCAATCACATATTTTGACATTATAAATTATCCCAAATAACAATAAAATAATATTCTATTATCTAAAGTGTTTATTTAATTGAATATTTATCCATTAGCATCTTGTTAAATAAATTTATTATCAAGAGTTGATAATATGAGCTATAAATTTATTTAGTACATATCCTATAAAAATGTTCATAGTCGAAAAATTAATATACGGGTAATATTAATTAGACTATCACCTCTCTCTATTTTTCTTGTTTAGTATGTGATACTAATAATGGGAGGTAGTGAGTCTTATGCTACTTGATATGAGATATCATAATAGACATGTGGATACCCATGTGATAGGTGGATCGAAAAGTGACATTAGACTTGTGATCGCATGGATATTCACTTATAGTCAACGATTACAAGTTAGATCATAATGGTGCATATAGTCCTTTGACTCGAGGTTACATGGTCATCCACATTTGAGTGGTTAGGGTTTATTACCACTTACATACTTGTGTTAATCACACTTGGGTATATGACGTGTGATGACTCTAGTCAGTTAAATGTAGGGATGAGTGTTCGGCTAAGATGAAATTCATTGCCTGGAGTGAATCGGGATAAGATCATATTCTATCTAACTTTTTTCTTGATGAATAAGTTCTTGGCTAGGACAAACATGATACAGTTTGAAAGAGTTTCAATGCTAGAAAAATGTTTCTAGTATTTGTTATGTTTTATAAAAAATTAGAACTTGAGATAATGTCATATGATATAACTATTGGAGTTTGACTAAAGCTTGATTATAGGCTATATCGGGATCTTTTAATGAAGAGATTTTAGTGCATGGTAATTATGACCAAAGGGTTTGTGTGAATTAATATATGCATTCATTTCTAATTGGGTAGTTGTGATATCGATGCTAGGGGTCAAACACAACTTATGAGAACTAAATGTGTATAGTTGGGATTTTCACATTTAGATTTAAAATGAGTTTCAAATAATATCAAGTGTTGATATTATTTTCTCATAGCTAATTAGACATGAACCTAGTAAGTCACACCTAAAAGCGTTTTACCAAATCACCATCAATATTAATCTAATTATTGATTAAAATATTTAATCAATTAATTAATATTAATGGAATTAGATTTATATTTTAAGCAATGATTCTAGCATATCATGAAATCTAATTAAAGTAAGGATTTAATTATTAATTTATACTTAATTAATATGAGATATTAATTGAAGTATATATATATATATTGTTTCTATTTGGACTTGGATTAATGGCCCAAGTAGTTTGGGCCTAGACCCAAAAAAAATTTTGGACCAAAGATTAACCTAAAATATTGAGAAAGCCCATGAACCTAATCTAGTCCCATTTGTTTAATGGATTGGGCTTGGGCCAATTGCTAGTCCAATTACCAAGCCCAAGTCCATAAAATGATGTAGACAAATTTGGCATATTAGGCACATTAAATCTTTAATGTGTAAATATTTGACTTTGTCAAATAAAGATTAGGTTACATTGATAAGTGTGAGGGCATGAATGTAGACATAATACATGAGATGTATTTTCTACATACTTCTTTGTACACTAGTGAGTTATATATATATATATATATATATATATATATTGTTTCTATTTGGACTTGGATTAATGGCCCAAGAAGTTTGGGCCTAGGCCTAAAAGAATTTTGGACCAAAGATTAACCTAAAATATTGAGAAAGCCATGAACCTAATCTAGTCCCATTTGTTTGATGGATTGGGCTTGGGTCAAATGTTGGCCCAATTACCAAGCCCAAGTCCATAAAATGATGTAGACAAATTCGGTATATTAGGCATATTAAATCTTTAATATGTAAATACTTGACTTTGTCAAATAAAGATTAGGTTACATTGATAGGTGTGAGGGCATGAATGTAGACATAATACATAAGATGTATTTTCTACATACTTCTTTGTGCACTAGTGAGTTATACAAATTGTATACTTATTATGTCAAGCACGCTCGTGATTTAATGAGTGATGTCATGAGGTGCTTGCTTTTCTATACATATAACCCAATAAATGTTTCTATGGTGAGATGGTTAGAGACAAAAAAAAAAAATAGAAATAACATCTACACAACACAAACCCTAAGTATTCTTACAAAAGATTAAGTTAGTGCAAGATTTGTGAGGGTCAATTGAGAGAACACTTATAACTAATAAAATCGAAGCAAGAAGGTGATTTGGTGAAGATTTGGTGTTTCAAGCTAGAGGCCTTGCATTTGTAAGGCTAGAGTATTTGATTCAAGTATTGAACCTCAAGCATCTAAAGCTTGTAGATTTTAACAATTGTGGTCTTCATCAAACTAGGAGTTTGTAAGTTTTCTTAAACTTAGAGTTTCCTAGGTTGATGATTATATATGTTGCTTTACAATCTAGTTATGTGTAACATATAGAAATCCTTGGGAATGGAATTCTTCATGTCTTGAAGGGTTATTGTAAGTAAAATTTTTGAAATTTTACCCTACTTAGACTTGTACTCACCACACTTGTTTCTAATGTATACATAACTGATTCCATCATTTGATCGATTGGAGAAAAAGAATGTAGAATTTGTTTAAAAAGATTTTATTGAAGAAGATTTTATTGAGAAAATTATTTTTAGCTGAGAAAATGATGGAAGAATAATGAGATACATAATTAAAAGAATATTTGTTTGAAAAGTTAGTTTTGAAATAATAAAAAATCAACGCCATTTTTAATATATTTTTAAATTTTTTGGTTATCTATGAATAACTTTCCTTTTCTTTTTTCCTTTCATTTCCATCGAATTTGGAGGAAAAAAAATGAGCCCAATTAAAAAAGATAGATAATATCTTGGGATAAGTACAATTTTGATCTGAGTGGTTTTGCTGTTTGGTAAAACTATTCTTGTATTTTTTTTGTTTGGCATTAAAGTACCTTGTGTTTTATATTTTTTTTACACTTTTAGTAGCTTCGAACAGGTATTGTTTAAAATATATGCTTTAATCTAAAAATATATAGGCGACAGGGTTCAACGCGCGTCTAAGTATTTGGTGACTATAGTACTGTTTGGACTCGATGTCCACTGGAGAATACAATTTGGACTAAGAAACCTAGATCAGAGATGGAGTTGCCATCTGGGACACACTTTACAGCAACCGAATCCCATGGAGGATCCCACCAGCCGTTCTCAAAGATTGGGTTTGAAAATTGTGTATGAACTTTTGGAATGCCTACTCAACCTTGTGGTTGGCCTCCATTTGTGTTTCATGTTTTATTATTTTTAATTATTTAATTATTTTTTATTTACATGCAAAGTTGTAATTTCCTCCAAATAAAATAAGATATTATAGTTAAATCCAAGTTTGCATTTAATTCCATTTTCATGCAATTTTAGTATAATTCAATATGAAATAAACCATTCATCCACATATAATTAATAATACAACTAAAATAAAACAAAGAAAAGCGCATGTAAAGAAAGAGGGAGGAGAATTGAGTTACAACCCTTTTTTGCACATAATAAATCGAGAAAATAAAAATAACAATATTAAATAATAAAAACTCAAAATAATAATTACAAAATGGTCCCTGTTGAAACAAAAGACGATATTAGCAAATCATATAAATAAAACTAAAGTCCAGTATAATGGGCCATAATAAGAGTCCAACCTAAAATAGTCCATTATTGGCGGACTTGAGCTTTATAAATAAGACTACTATATGGCATCAAACATATGTATTTTTGGTAAGAACTTAGGGAAAGTTGCCAAGTCACTATATAGGTTGAGTCTTGGGTGAAAGGCTTAGGCTTCTACAATGATATACCTCCATCACATCTCCCACGCAAGGGTCCGTGCAACACATGACTAGTACGTGCTATGAGTGATAATAGTCATATACTCACCACCGGGTTTGAATGAAACACACGCAACAAAACAATGACTATCATCGGGTTATTTAAGACTGAGTGCACATTGTGTGAAAAAGTGTTGTGAATGCAAAAAAAAAAAAAAAAAAAAAAAAAAAAAAACTGGAATTAGTTTCTCCATCCCTAGTGGAGTCGCCACTGTAGGCGGCAGGGTTCAGCGCGCGTCCAAGTATTTGGCAACCATGGTACTATGCGGGCTTAAAGCCCACTAGGGAATACAATCTTGGGCTATGAAACCTAAATCAGAGATGGGAGTCGCCACCTGGATGAAACTCAGGATACACTTTACAGCAATTGGATCCCATAGAGGGCCCCCAACAATCATTTTTAGAGAATGAATTCAAAAACTAGGTATGGACTTTTGGAATGCCCACCCAACCTTGCAATTGGCCTAAATTTGTGTTTTATATTTTATTATATTTTATTATTTAATTATTTTCCATTAACATACAAAATTACAATTTCCTCCAAACAATTTTCAAATTTTACAATTAGGTTTAAGTTTGTTAATTAGTTAATCTTCATGCAATTTTTATCCAGTTCATCATAGCATGCATTCACGACAACATTAAACAAAATAACATAAGATAAAATGAAAAAATGCATCCAAAGAATTGGGGTGAGGAGAAAAGATTACATCCCTTTTTACACACAAAACAAAATAAATAAAATAAATGAAATAAGAATAATTATAGGAAAAATTGCATAATTGGTGTTCAAACTTTTCAATTTTTACTATTTTGGTTGTTAGACTTTATTTTTTTGCAATTGAGTGCTTGAACTTAATATTTTTGTTTCATTTCAGTGGTTCTGACCATTGGGTGGCTACCTGAGTGCCTTGTCAGCTCGTGTGGGCCCACTATTTACACTAATAAAATGCCACATCTTTATCTACATGTACAATATTTATCATTTGTCTAAATTGCCCTCCATTCTTCTTTTTTTTTTTAAGAAAAAAAAATTAACAAAGGGAGAAGGAAATTAACAATGAACATATCATTTATGGGTTAACCCACCCACTACCTTCAACAGAAAAGTAATCAACTCATCTTATTCTCCTCATAAATAATCTTTCCACTACCACCATCACCTATTAGAACATGAAAAAGTATAACTTAATAACTCAATAACCTTTTTTTTTTTCAAAAAAAAAAAAACTCAATAACCTGTATTTCATACAAGAACATTAGATCTAGAACAATTCAACTCAACGACAAAGTGAAAGCTTCTTAGTTAAATTTTGAACGAATTAATAGACAAAAGAAGTATAGATATTTTAACTTGCAGTAAGAAGAATAAACTCACAAACTACACATCTAATTTGGCAAAAAAAAAAAAATCAAGATCATAGTTGTAAAATCGAGATTCGAATTGAGAATCAAAATCTTCAATTTGTGAATCGAGAATCGAATCGAATTGAGAATCGAATCAAATCTTAAGATTTAGTTCATATTAATAATATTAATTAAAAATAATATATTTCATATAAAAAGTATATTTCATATAATGTATTGGTTAATTTTAATATATATTACTTGATACTACTCATTATTAAAATTTTTTAATAATATAATATATTAAATATAATAGAATTTACAATGGTCATCATATATATATATATATATATAAAGTCAATACTATAAATATATTATTGGTTTTTTTACTCCATAAACACCATATGAAACTTGAAACAAATAGCTAGCATGAAAGAAACAAATCAATAAAAGAAATAATAAAAATCTAAATTAATGTTGTTAGTCTTCCAAATTAAAAGAATAATTATAAAAGAATTTATGAAGTTGATTATAGTTGTCAGCCTCGTTAAGTTCAGGAAACATTTAAGGAAGAACAAGTTAAGTTTGTGTTTTTATTATAGGATTTTCAACTTTTAAGTGATTTTAATTGAAAAA
>CATIWK010483122.1:0-10141 GCA_949634005.1 Mallotus japonicus
CATTTTATCGTTTTTGTATGTTTTAATGGAGGGAGTAACCTGAGATTACAAGTTATGAATCTCAAGAAATCGTGGATATGATCTTCATGACTCATTAGTTTTAGGGTTTTTTTTTTATTATTTTCTTTGTTATTGTTTTTATTGTATTTATTATTTTGTTTTATTGTTCTTTATTTTATTAGATCTCTGTAATCACCCCAATAGTGGGATATTAATAAAATTGTGTGTGAATATGTAGTTTAGTTTAATTAATTGATTAGTAAATTAGGTTTTATTTGGTAAAAGTTAATAAAATGAATGAGGGCTTTAGATTAATCTAGGATGCATGAAAATTAAGTAGGTTTAGAAGTAACTCTGCTTTTTATGTTTTTTTTGTGCTTTTAATCTAATTTTGTTTGAGTGTTTATTGTTTTTCATGTTTTTTTTTTGTTTTTAGATCTATTTTTATGATTGATTTTGTGTTTTTATGTGTTTTTTTGCATTTAAGCTCATAATTAGGGTTCTAGGTTAATTATTAGTTTCACTCTTAATAATTAGGGTTTCTTTAAGATTAATTAATTAATTTGATTTTAGGTTCATAATTAACTTAGATTTTAGGTTAGAAATAATTTAGGCCCGCCTAGCTAATTAGACATAGGCCCATTTGTAATTAATAAAATCAATTAGACTTAGATCATTAATTAAAGAATTTTCATAATTTGTAAACCTAGGCCCACTTTTAGAATTAAAATAAATAGACTTAGAGTTATTTAAATGAAATGGATTAGGCCCATTAGTTTTCTCGGCTCATTCATTAATAAAACATGTAAACTTAGCTTACTTAATTAAAACTTGTAGATTAGACTAACATAAGGGATTATGAGCTTGAATGATACATTGTTTATATGTTATTTCATGATTGGCTTGTCTTTTGGGACTTATGGATGTCTAAAATGGGTTTTATGAAATTGCATATAAATAGAGGATAAAGTAATAATTAATAAAATAATTCTAAAAGAACACGAGACTAAGAGAAGTTGGTATTCCGAATCCAGAATTTCCTGGTTGTGGTGCTAGCTTTCTAAGAGAGAATCGAGTACCACCTCCGATTTTGTCCCAGTTATTACCCTGGGTGGCGACTCCATCATCTCCACGCTATGTCTATGTGATATAGTAGTGTAGAGCCTTGAGCTTAAACAGTGTCGCGGTTGTAAGAAACTTGGGCGCGAGCTAAACCCCGCCGTCTACAGCCATATCCTTTTTTAAAAAGAAATTAATTAGTTGGGGTGCAAGTGGGGTGAGAGCAAAGTATGTTCATATGAGATGTGTGGCTTATCTACTGAATTTAGTTGTGACAGAGGGGTTAAAGGACATGAATGTGTCTATTAAAAAGGTAAGGGAGGTTGTTAGGTACATAAAAAATTCACCTACAAGGTTAAGAAAATTCAAAGAGTTTTCTGAGTTGATTGGGGTAGGGTCTAAGTATTCTCTTTGTCTTAATGTCCCAACGAGGTGGAATTCTACCTATTTGATGTTGAAAAATGCATGTGAATATGAAAAAACATTTGAGAAATATGAAGAGAATAAACCTGCTTTGAGGTCAGACCTTGGGGATGATGTACCTGAATATTCAGATTGGCAATGTGCCAAGAATTTGCTTCAATTTTTAGAACAATTTCATAATATGACACTGAGAATAGTTGGCTCTCAGTATGTGACTTCCAAAGTTTAGTAAGTACATTTTTCTTAGAAATTGTTGACCTGTTTTGTTTGCTAAATGATTTGAAAAATTTTGATGATGTTTATATGAGGTCAATGGGTCTAGCAATGAAATCAAAGTTTAATAAGTACTATGGAAATGTAGATAAAATGAATTACTTGATTTTTATTTCAAACATACTTGATCTAAGGAACAAACTGTAATATCTTGAATTTTTATTGACAAGTATATATGGTCTGTCTGAGGACAAGAATTTATTCCAAAATGTTAAATCTGCTTTATATGAACTATTTAATGACTATAACACTACAAATCAAGCTTCATGTCCCTCAAATATTTTTTATGGTGGAAGCCAATCTGTTGTTGCTTCAACTGATGTACAAGTGCCTTCAAGCACAAAATCCATTTTGTTGTTAAAGACTAGATCTAAACAGTAAAAAATGGATAGTGGAATTAGTGGAAGCAAAAAAAAAAAGTGAACTTGATATTTATTTAAGCAAGTCAACCTTGGAGGAATCTGATGATGGAAAATTTGACTTGTTAAGATGGTGAAAGCTTAATTATGAGACGTTTCCCATTCTTTCAAGTCTAGCTTGTGATGTATTAGTTATTCTAATTTTAACTGTTGCCTCAAAATCAGCTTTTTGCACGAGTGGAAGAGTGCTTGATGTATTCAGGAGTTGCTTAACTCTCACACTTGTTCAAGCCTTGATCTGCACTCAAGACTAGCTTAAAAAGCCTAATCAGCCTTTCTCTGTTGAAGAACGCTTGAAAGATTTAGAAGAATTTGAAAAAGGTACACAAATTTCATTTACAATTTTTAAATCTTGTTTTTCTCTACTCGATACATTCTAATTTCATTTGTTATTTCTACTTTTTCACAGAGCTCCCTCCTTTGGGCATTAGACCTTATGTTGGCTCCTCTTCTGGTGCTAAAACTTAACAAACCCCTACCTCAATTATCTCAATTTTTGCTAACAAAATTCAGTAACACAATCTACCTCTTACTTTTGCATTTTGATTGTTTTATTCTTTCATTCTTTTTATATATTATATATCTGATAGATCTTCTGCCTGCCAGGAATTGCATGTTACTTCTTCATTTATGTTGTTGGAAGCCTGCACCTTCTGTTTATGTCTTATGATATATGTGCATGCTCTGTTGTGCCAATTTTTGTATGTTGCAGCATAATTGATATTGATTGAGTGATCAAACACAATATATGTGACTGTAGTTGTTCAATTGATGCTATTTTATTACCATAAGGTGTCTGTTGTGTGAATGGTCACTTGACTTGTCTGTTATGAACTTGTGATCATGAAATTGGTGCCTTAGCTTTTGCACTTTCATAAATGGGGCAATGATGAAGCTTCCACCGAGTAATCTAATATAAGTAATGCATGAGATGTGTTTCTTGGTAGCAAATGGTTTGCAGTTTGTTGCTAGAAATTGAGCTACATTACTTTTGAATTGAAAATAACATGCTCTGAGCCTCATCATATTTTTTTTATTTTAAGTTCTTTTTATACTATGTAAGTTGAGTTTTAATCCTGGCTATTTCCTATTTTATTTGCAGGAAAATTTTTATAGGTACTCACCTAGTTCAAAGTCTGCCTATATTTTTTGCATTGTGCAGACTAATAGACAAAGAGAGACAGTCACTGCTTATAAACTTCATATACAACAGGATTAGTGTATATTTTTTTGAAGCCTATATTGCTGCTACATTTTTTGTATATTTTGTATAAGCTAATTAAATAGAAAATAATTTGTATATTTTGTAATTGGGCTCAGCCCTCATTCCTTTATTTTTGGACTTGGACTTGTATATTTTGTAAATGGGCTTTGCCCTTATGTTTTTTAAATGGGCTTAGCCCTTATAATTTTAATGAATATTTTTATTTCATTATGGTCCAGTCCATAAAAGTTCAAATTGCAAACTGAACCAATTTAACCAGAAAATTTTTAGCTACTGAACCAAACTATTTTCCATTCTTCTACTGTTGGTTTGGTTGATATTTAACTCCTTCCGAACCCGCGCAGTTTTCACCATTTCACACTCAACCTGTCCGAACTCGCCTGTTGCACAGACCTAACCTTAGTATCAATGGACTGAACAACAGGAGGCAGCCCTCCCCTTTTAAATTGACGACGATAGGAATTGAACTCCACATCTTAAAAATGCTCTTGAAAAGAAGTTACGACTTGACTACTCCCTCACTAGATATTAGGAAGTTGTAATTTTTTTTCTTTTTCGAAATTCAACACATTAGTACACGAGACTGGGAGAATGAAAACTCCAAATTTGGATATTTCATTATGTCTTTAGAGGCTTGACTATTTAAATCCTTTAGAAGTTAGGAAAATTATAAATTCGAACATATACTTAATTCCTCTTTCAATATTAAAAAGGACACACCTCCTAGAATTTAATATTTTCGATATAAAAATAACGATATTTACTAAAATTGAAATTATTTTAATGAAAAATTTAATAGACTCATCAATCTTTTTAAATCCATTATTAGACTCAATTTGAATATTAATTTTAAAAAATCACAAACATTAAAATTAATTTATTCTTTTGTTGTAATTGAAAAAAATGGAAATGTAAGTGGTAAAAAATGTTAGTCGGCCCACCCTCAAATATAAGCCCAAATCAGGCCCATGATTGTGTCCTAGGAATGAAAGTTAAAAATTGGGGGGGAGGGGGGGTGGGGGTATTGAAGTAAATTGAATAACACCGACTCCAAGTCGAAGTCGGTGTCGCAAACCCTAACCCTAGTTTTGATGCTATAAATACACAATACCAAGCGAGTTCATTTACCGCCCCTTTCTTCTTCTTCTTCTTCTTCTTCTTCTTCTTCTGCTGTTATTATTTTTTGTGTTTGTGTAATCTTTTTTAATGTTATTTTCTGCCCTTTTTTTCGGTGTTGAATTAGAAATTTATGGGTTTTATAGTTGGAATGTTGAAGTGGAGGGATGAGATCTTTCCGAGCCTTCAATCAATTCTTTCTACAATCGCTTTCTGATCCTTTACATTTCTTTTTTTTTTTTTTTATTAAATTACTCTGTTTCTAAACTTCAGAGAGGGAGAGAGCCAGTGGCATGATGCTAACTTTATCGGAATTTACAATGTCGACTAAAAAAATCAGATTACAATTATCTGATCAAATGGCTCTTTTATTCATTTTATTTTTTTCTTATGAAGTTCAGACTTTATCAAAGTTTCTTAAGAATGTTTTTTCTTGGATTTTTTAAGGCGATTATCTTTACAAGAAGCTTTACAATATACAGGAATTTTTTTTCAAATGTAATTTTTTTGGATTTTTCATGGCAGTTCTTTCTATTCAGAGCCCTAATTTCGGTTTGGTTCTGTGGGTTATTCAGTTTAGTTCCATTTCAGATACCAAAATTAAAAAATTTTGGTTCCGTGGGTTACCCAGTTTGGTTCCCATTTCAGTTTGCTTACGGGGTTATTATTCTGGTTCCATTTTACATACAAAAAATTTCGGTTTAATTTTGGTGCAGTTTGGTTACGTAGGTTATCGGTTTGGTTCTATTTCACACGGTTTCTGTTTGGTTCCGTGGGTTATTCGGTTTGGTTCCATTACACACAGGTTATTCGATTCGGTTTCAGTTTCAGTTTGGTTATGTGGGTTATTCGATTTGCTTTGGGTTATTTGATTCTGTTTCTATCTGTTTCAGTGGGTTATTCGGTTTGTTTCCATTTCACATGATAAAAACTGAAATTTATATAAAATTTCAATTAATTCGATAAAAATTTTGGTTAGATAATTTTGGTTCTGAGTTGACTAAACCGACTAATTGCCGAATAATATACAACATACTTCTTATTCTGGAACTTGTACAAGATGGAAGAAACGAAAGGGACTTGGCATTGAATTCTTATAATACATATCTTGGACTCTGAATTGAAATAGAATTTTGCAATACACTCAATTTGGAAGAAATGGAATGGAGTTGGTTTTGAATTGAAAGTTGAAAAGGGTGATTTCAACAACATTTCCATGTTCCACAGGACCGGAAGACAATAAACTTTCAGCATTTCCCTCGAAAATGTTGACAAAATCTTACTCAATGTTGTCTTGTCAGTCTATGGGCAGTGCATCTCTTTCAAAATGTTCAGACTGCAACTTCTTCCCTCGGATATTGGTTGCTTAATTTTTGAAGCCAAACTTGGAAACAGGATGCCCCCATCTTTACCTGAATGCTCACTTGAATTATACTAGAAGCCTTTTAAGATTTCCTTTTCTGCTGCTTCTGCTACTTGCACTACACCCCTGTTACGAGCAAGTAAACTTTTAGTAAAATATTGCATAACAAGGTGATCATCATTCTCAAATCTATATCCTGGTTCAATGGCTCACCGTATCAAGATGTCAGGAGACAAGGAAACTGAGGTTTCCTTGCAACAAGTGCCGTATTATGCGCTCCACCTCCACCTTCTGAAATTCATTCATGACCCTAGTGCATAAGGAACATGAAAAGGTTGAAATATGCTTTCAACTCCCAAAATGTTGTGGAAGCTGTAACTTAGATGAGAAACAGCAATTCGCTCAACACTTTAGCATAGGAATATGAACCAGAACCCTTGTACTATAGTTTGTTGTGCACCCGGTTAGCAAAGCTTTTTAATTAGTTGCAATAAGTATTTCCATGACCAAAAGATTGTGAACGCTGGCAGAACTACAAATAGGACCAGCAGTTTTTTTTTGTGACCAGAGAGGGAGATAAAAGGACATTGGCACAATAGAGAGTAAATAGTCGAAATGATCACTGCAATATCTTTGTCTTCCAACGAAATATTTGCATTCTGATTTGCAAGTCCTTGAACATTGTCTTGCATACTGAATGATAAGTTGATTAGTATGATAAGTTGCATACTGGATGATAAGTATGATAAGTGTAAATATGCAGGATCTGCATACTGTAGTCATGTTGGAAAACGTTAAGAGGAGGACACTAATATAAAGTATGGTGGTAACCTCTGTGTTCTCATATGTATATGGAATCTGACTGAAAATTACCTGTAGAATTTATAGTCCTTAATCAACTAAAAAAGAAAATAAACTACAAATAAATTAAAAAATAATTTTTAGTCAACTAAAAAGAGGAAATAAAATAAGGAAGGAAAATATGACGATATTCCTATTTCCTGTTAAATGACAAGGCAGAGTCTCTCTTGATCCTCTCAAGTCTCAAGTGTCTCTCACCCGGGTATATTCTTCGTCGGCGGCTCGAACCTGTCCTTTCACAAGTGAGCTTTCAGTTCTAAAGAAAAGGGTATTTGAGCTTTTGTACTTCCGAATTCTCTCAATTTTTAATTTTCCTGAACGATTTTCAATTATAAAGCTACAGTCTTTGCTCTCCAGCTTGCTTTTTGGCTGCTTTTTTGTTTTTTAAAAAATTTATTTCGTTTGTTATGGTTTTTTTTTTTTTGGGTACTCATAGGTGTTATTTAGGTCTGGTTTGAAGTTTTCGGCTCTACTCATACTATGGAGAAAAGTATGAATTTTGATCATGTATATTGCACATCAAAACTAATAATGAAGGAGAAAAATTGAATCTTTAATGTGTGTGTCTGAACTTTTGACATTATATGTTCACACATCTCAATTATGTTCTCATTCAATCACTCTCTGTTTCATCAGTCCAATGAGTATCCTAAGTGACGAAAAGTTAACCACTTCTACTGGTTAACTTTTTTTAACCACTTCCATAGGGTTTACTTCTTTTTCTCTTATGTTGTTGGAAATTAACCACTTCTACTAGTTAAAAAAAATTAATTAAAACTTAACAATGGGTTTCACAGATATCAAAATTAGTTGACTGCTACGTTCCTTTGACTATATATGAACCTCTACCGAGCTTATACAGAAGAAATAAAAAATTGCTTGCATTCTTCTTTTTTTTTTTTTTTTTTTTTTTTTTTTTTTTTTTTGAGAATAGCTTGCATTCTTCTAATTGTAGTAGCCAAACCCATTTCAATGTGGAAGAAGGATTTTATATAATATATAACTAATGTAAGAATAATGCTCTTGTCCACATTAGCGAGTATAACATGAGGATTTTTAATTGGGCCTTCAATACCTGACGTCTCTCAGAGAATTGATTATTAAAAACTGTCCAAATTTGACAGAGCTGCCCGGACATATGCATCCTCCCTTGCCTTGTGAAGTTGGTAATCTTCAACTGTTAAGAACTTAGGTCATTTCCCACCAGCAGGTCTTCCCTTTAAATTTGAATCGATAGCGATTCAACAATGCAGGAAATTGATTGGCAGTCGGTTGCAGTGGGGTTTGCAGAGGCTTTATTCTCTTTTAATTTGACTATTGAAAAGGATGA
Source organism: Mallotus japonicus (assembly GCA_949634005.1). Classification (NCBI taxonomy): domain Eukaryota; kingdom Viridiplantae; phylum Streptophyta; class Magnoliopsida; order Malpighiales; family Euphorbiaceae; genus Mallotus; species Mallotus japonicus. Next base: position 8,070 of record CATIWK010483122.1, read on the forward strand.
GAATGTGGAAACCTTCCCAGAGGATACGCTCTTGCCTTGCACTCTTGCATCTCTCAAACTCAAGGATTTTTCGAACCTCGAGTCTCTGAACTACAAGGGGGCTTCAACACCTTTCTTTTCTCAGAGAATTGAAGATCTGGAAATGCCCTGTCTTCTTCCCTTACTTCTCTAATCATTTTTCGTTGCTCTATGCTGACACAAAGGTGTCAGCTGGGGAGTGGGGAAGATTGGTCCAAGATTTCTCACATCAAATCCATAGAACTAGATGGTGTCTTCATCAATGAGATAAAAGAATAGATGGAACTCTTTTCATTTTGTTTTCTTATCCGGCAAATGAAGGTATGAGCAACATCTTAAATTTCACTTACTCTTTCCTCCATATTTCTATGTTTCTACAGTATCCTGTGAATATTTATCTCATGTTACTGCAATTATTTCTTTGTGGATTTCTAGAAGGATTATGCTCCAAATTTGCATGTCTTCAGGCTCAAAAGAGCTAATCTCTCATTGCCACAGGTAACTTGCACTATTTTTTAGCATTTTCAAATGAACAAGCATAAAAGTTTAAACAAATTGACTAAAAGTGAGAATTTTGCACAATTATATGGTTTCGTCTGATCTTCAGATGCTTTGGACCCTGTTGTTAAAAAAAAAGCTTAAATAGATTATCAAAGATGGCTGTGTACAGTGGGTGAGCATTTCATCACCACGGCTTAAGTGTGCCTAGGGTCAAATGCTATGTTTCTCTACATAACATTGCTGCATTGATTATGGCTCAATCAGGTAAAAGAAACTATTCACATTGCCATATCAATGTTTTACATGTTTTGTAAAACATTGGTGGACAGTTTTTAAAGTCACCAAATGGCGCCATTTCATTAGTTTTTGTTCTGCATAATTAGCACCTTTTGCTTCTATGTCACATGTCCTTGTTATTGCCTTTACTGTTTACCTTTCAAGGTTCAATCTGTGCCTTCATGTCAGTTATGGACAATTTTACTTTGCAAAAGGTGCTCGCTAGTAGTATTGAACATGCAAGCCAAATACTGAAATCAATACAATTACATGACAAAGGATAATCAGAGACAGCAGAAGATTTACAGACTGTACAGTTATCCAAATTGTATGAACTTTGGCACATCGACATCTGGTATATGCCAACCACTGTGCAGTTGGGTAAGAAGCTTCCATTGCAATCCCACTGAGGATTGCGTTTATATCTCTCTTCATTCTCATATATCCACTTTCGCCCCAGCTAATACCCCATGAATTCTTTAGCATCCAGTACTTAGTCCCATCAGCACTAGTACCATATCCAGTTGCACTAACAGCATGATCTAGGTAATCGGTGCAATCCCCGTTAAATATAGCACTTGAGTAAAATTAGAAATCAAATCCATTATCATCAATACCAAGTACCAACAGAAACTGGTTGATGTGCCGGCCACATCTTGTCGGAAAGCCTGTTTGCTGTTTGATGTCACATCTGTATAGCCAGTTATTTTAGCTACAGAAGAAGTTGCCTTCTAGTTGCAGGTGCTTTCTAACCCTTGGTGATTAGCTTCAGTTGTAAGTCCTCCGTTTCTTAAAGTGTATTGGAATGCATTGTCCTCGTGACCGCCCTTGCAGTCTTCATCCTGTCCTACGTTTCAGTGTTAGAAAAATATGCCCATTAAGTGTGGCCTAGGGGTGTAACCGAGCCGAGCCGCTCGCGAGCAGCTCGGCGTTCGGCTCAGCAAAAGCTCGCTCGAACTCGTTCATTAAGTTAAACGAGCCGAGCCCGAACATACTTTTGAAGCTCGAAAGTTAAACGAGCCGAGCCCGAGCATCTTGATACTCGGCTCGAGCAGGCTCGCGGGCAGGCTCGCGAGCATGCTCGTGAGCCAGGCTCGCGAGCCTGCTCGTGAGCTAGGCTCGCGAGCCTGCTCATGAACAGACTCGTTTATTATTCATAAATTTAAATATTAGTATTAAGGGGTGGTATTAAATAGGTATAATTTAAGAAAAAATTTTTAAATTATGTTGGTTTTTAATATGAGAATGTTTTATTGTCTAAGGTGGTTATTAATATT
>CATIWK010483268.1:0-13816 GCA_949634005.1 Mallotus japonicus
TTTTTTAAATGGTGACTAAATTATATTAAAATGCCTTCTGGTCAAAAAGTAAAGCAAGTAAGTGTGTTACAAATTGAACATTAATAAACTATATACTCAGAAGATTTACAGAAAATTGAAAGCTAAAAAAAGTTAATGCAAAAACCATCATAAATAAAAGGATTCAAAAATTTTATAAAATAAAAGTCACTTGAAATATCGCTATATCAATGTGGTGCTATATGATCATTTCTTATCATAGTAGGAAAAGGCCATGGATAGCTGGGAAGAAATTTGAAAGCCAGCCGATCAACTGAAGAATTTCGTTGCATCATTTGCAAGTTGATGGGAGTAATTAAATCTATTTTGAACAAACTAAAATTAATCAATTTTTCTAAGAATATTACCAAATTAAAATTGTTTCCAAAGTTTGTCACTACTTCTTTGTCTGATCTAACGGATCTTTATAAAAATAATAATAATAAAAATCATCATTTAAATGACAGAAAATAGAGCTCTCTCTATATAGAGCTATATTAATTAGAAAAAAAGTCGGAAAAAAAAAAGCAGAAAAAGTCAAAAAAATAGACAAAAATTATTTAGAAATAAAAACTAAAGAAAGGCCACTATTAAAAAATTGACAACACAACTTCAAATTTAAAAAATGGGTAAAAAGAAAGAAAAAAAGAAACTAGAAGGAGAAGAAAGAGGGAAGAGAGAGGTCCAAAGAACCCTTGACTAATATAAACAAAGCTCTTAACCCATGAATTTTTGTTAATTTATGATGAATCATTTATCTACATCAAATTGTTTAGATGATATAGTATGGTATAAGAGAAAAGATTTCTTATAAACTCATCCCTAAAGATATATGTTAAAAAAATCAAATTCATTTTCTTTATAAATTTAAGGAGAAAATTTTACATCAGTTGTTATTAAAAAATTAAACTAATGATCTCTTAATGTATACAAAATTTTTATTAATAACTTTTATATTTCAAATTCAATGTTTTTTTTTTGGTAAATAAGTGTGTATATATTATTTATTTATTTTTTAATAAGAAAAGATAAGATAAGAATCAGACTTTTAACTTGTTGGTTTTAAACAATGAAAGGAAAGATAAAAATCGAACCCATAATTTATTAATGTTTTAAAAGAAATTATACTACTAAACTATTCAGTCTTACTCAATTTATGTTTTAATTGTCAAATACATGATTGATTTATGATATTCTTCTAAATATTTACAAATTGTATAACTCTTTGAAATCCTTAATCCCATCCAAAAATTACAAGAATTCAACCTAGTTATAATACAATGGTCAATGTCATCAACACATCACAAGCTTATCCTTAAAACCTAAAATTTGTAATTGATCTTGCCTATGCATATCCACTCATACTCTGAAATATGTTATCTTGTTTCGTCCGCATAAAGCATGCATTTATCACCAATCTATGTACCTTAGCTTCTTCTATATATATATATATATATTTTATTATTTTGGCCTACCGGTTATTTATTTATGATTTAATTTGTAAATGGACATGATGAAAAATACAGGGATCAAAATGTAAAAGAAAACAAATAAAAAACTGTGTCGTTTATTTAACATTTCAACGGAATAGCATCGTAAAAACGACAAAAGAGCATACAGCTTTAAGCCTAAGATCAGCGTAACTTACCGGTCAACAAACGAACTACCAGTCAGTCACCGTCCAAGAACACTATTTCGCACTACACATTTTGCTTGCTCCCCTCTCCATATTAGTCATAGCCGTCGCAATACTTAAGGGGAAAGTTTATGTGGAAACAGCAAATACTTCTCTGGTGGTGGCATTTATTTGTGTTGTGGGCACCTTTTTTCTCTTGCACTAATCGCAGAGTCTCTGTTTCTGTTCGAGTTTAGTTTTGATCAGCTGATAATTTTTTTTTTTTTCTGTTTCCAAGTTTTCATCTGTTCGTTGGCAATGGCGAGAACAAGCAACAAGAACATTCAAGCCAAGCTGGTGGGTATGTCGTTCCCTTAAGAAAAGCTTATATTAGTATACGAATCATTCAAGAACATAAGAAAAAAAAAAGGGTTTTTATTGATTGATGAGTTTATGGCCATAGCAATATTTCTTGAGGGTTTCTTGATACTATTTATTTTGCTGCCTTTTCTTTAAATTGCAATATGGGTAGTGTTGATAGATGATGATAATCTTATCAAGTCAAACATATATAGGATCTCTGTGTTCAAGAAGTCTGGATTTTTTGCAATTTCCTAAAATATTAATCGCCTGCATGTGAATCAAATTTCAAGTATTTTTCCCATTTGGTTGCTATTACTCAGTTTGGATAAGTATTCGGAAGTTTGTTGCATTTGCCAGTGTGTCTTATTTGTTTATTTAGCTATTGGAACAACTTTTCAAAGTACAGCAGTTCCCTGTTCAAGATCATAGCTAAATGGGGCTCAAAGCTGTGATTGTTAACCATTAGTATTCAAGCCTCCAATTACTTATTCGAACAGGTTCTTGATCTTTGATAGTTGAATCCTAGGCATGAATGCTTATGAAAGAGAGAGTATCTGAGCTTTAAACATGGTTAAGTTTTTTTCAGGTGCTTCTTGGGGACATGGGGACTGGCAAGACAAGTTTGGTTTTGAGATTTGTCAAAGGCCAATTTTTCGATTTCCAGGTTCTTTTTTTATCTTTTCAGTTATTGCAGCATTAGTTTGTGTTTCTGAAATCTAACTTGAGTACAATGGTCAGGAATCAACAATTGGGGCGGCTTTTTTCACTCAAGTTTTGTCATTGAACGAGGCCACTATAAAGTTTGATATATGGGACACAGCAGGCCAGGAGCGATACCATAGCTTGGCTCCCATGTACTACCGTGGTGCAGCTGCAGCTGTTGTGGTATATGATATCACAAGCAAGGTAGATTTTCATCAATCTTTGATCATTTTAATAGTAGCTGTTCAGACTTAACAGGATCACGCATTGTGAATTGACTCTTGACCATAATCAACTTATTCTTTAGCTTTTAAATGGACACAATCTTACCTTTAATGACTTATATATAACTTCTTTAGTTACTTGAAACTTAACTGCCATGAAGCTACTTCAGTTTTCATGTTCCTCTGGCAAAAGCATGATTGAGATGCAGCTTCATAGCATGTTGGACTAGACAATATAAATGCATGTACTTTCGAACGTAATGTTGATATGAATTGGACCTATTTGAATCTGTAAACTTGATTAACTAGATTAAGGTATTTTTATGTTGCAGGAATCTTTTGAACGAGCTAAAAAATGGGTTCTGGAATTGCAAAGACAAGGTAACTCTCATAGATGTATAAAGCATTCTGCTCTTGTTTTCTCAATCAACTTGAGAATTAACTAAGCATATTTGGTATTTTCGTCATGCTTATGATTTAGTGTTTTGATAATGTGTTACTTTTTCCAATTTGCTTCTTTTTTTTTTTTCCTCCATTTCTCTACCCGTTTGAATGCTTCAATCTGTTTACTGTATGCTATGCACTGCAAATAGCTTCTTTTCTAATCACTACATCAATCATTTGTTCCTAATGTTCCCATAATCGGGTTTTGTTCAAGAAATTGTCCTTCCAAAACGCTACCATTTCAGCATTTTATTTAGGCTAAATTCCCTGCTTTTGAAGTTCTAGATATATATTCTTATAATTTTCGGTTTTCTTCAAGTTGAGGTGCCATTTCAATAAAAGTTTTAAGGAAATAATTTGATAAAATTCTCAGTTATTTGTTCAACCCTAAATTCTTGAAAATAACCAAATTATTTTATGTGTTTTATCAGGTAATCCAAATTTGATTATGTTCTTGGCTGCCAACAAAGCTGACTTAGAAGAGAAAAGAAAAGTTGCAAGTGAGGTATGATTTTCATATTTTTTTCTATCTTTATTTTTGTGGGATTTGCTGACGAAGATCATCAATTTTACCTAAAAACATGCTTGTACATAAAAAAATTTTTTGGTGTAACACACCTATTTGATGCAAATATTATATATTCTACTAAATGTTGCAGGAAGGTGAGCAATATGCTAAAGAAAATGGATTGGTTTTTCTTGAAACTTCTGCAAAAACTGCACAGAATGTGAATGAGCTCTTTTATGAAATAGGTAAGTACAACACTTATTTACTTCTTGGATGAAAGGTTTATGCTTTGGAAAGAATCTATTGAGATTTTAAAGGACAGTCTGCCATCTCCATATATGGTGCAATTGGTGGAGCCACTTGCAGCAGCATGCCTAAAATTGCCTATAGGATCCAATGTCAAATTTTTGACAAATATAAGAAAATTCAGTAGAAATTAGAGTACTTCATTCTAAAACAAAGGAAATTTCGTATGAACTAATTGAGCGCAGGGTTGATAGATGATCAATAAGTCCAAAATATCACAGTTGAATTCCGCTGATTGTTTTACTAGTAACTATCATGCACAATATCTATCAAGCTATGGTATCATTTTCACTTGGAAGATCTTTTTGTTGCTCACGGAAACACACGTGTCTTCTTGCAGCAAAGAAATTGGCAAAAGCTGCCCCTTTGCGTCCAACTGGAATGAAGTTGCATAACAGCCGGCCACAAAGTGGAAGAAGGATGTTCTGTTGCTCCTGATGAATAATGGTACCACACACCATCTACTTGTACATAAACTTCCCAGCTGGCATTGATTTCAAAATAAATGATGAATATGAATCCATCACTAATGAGGAAGCCATAAATTGATAATAACAGTACGATGAAGATATAATGTTTAAACTATAGATCATATTGCTTTAAAAGCATGCTAAGAAAGCTTCCTATGGTTGATTGATGTAATTGGTTCGTGAAATTTTACTAATCTATATGCTTTTCATTAAATGAAACAGGATGTCCTGAACTCTTTGAGGGTATATTGCTTTTATGGGAATTGAATGCATATTGAAGAGTGCAGAAGGCAATTCTCATGAAAATCTGTTGTGTGTATATTTGTTAATTCTCGAATTCAAATGCTTTGTGACTATACCAAACATTTACATGCTTTGAATGCAAGAAAAGATTGTTTGATCTTTAACTCCAAAGTAGCTATTGCAAAGAAAGAAGTTTGAAGAAACTCTTTAAACTTTCAAGATCTTGAAATGGAAGAGAAATAAGTGCCAAAACAATCGAAATGGCCACCCAATAGCTTAAATGAAATGAGCAATTACCCTTAAGCTGCATTTTTTTAAAACAATATAAAAGAGTGAACCTGGAATGGAGTTCTTACTACTTGGCTACTCAACCCTTAGCTCCTAATGAATGCACATAGATGACCAGGTAGTACATAGTCTATAAGAAGGAAATTAAACAAGTAGGCAACCAACCTTCAACTTATTTACGATTTTGTAGGCACAAACTCAGAAAGATTCCGACAAATACCATAATGTACCAATTGGCTAGTTATTATAATGGCAGGACTGAAAGATAAAGGAGCCAATCAGAGTTCTGTCAATGTTAATAAATTAGAATAGCTACTATATATTTGTTGCTTTGCCTCAAGATGGGAATCACAGTCACAGCTGACTGAATTTTACCATGTGACGAAGACAACAAAGACAAAAGTACAAAATTCTTAAAGAACTTGAAGGTTTTATCTAGGCACCATCTTCCGGTCCTTGGTCTCCTGGCTACAAGAGGCCTGCCTGCAGTACCCAGTTTGTTAAAAATTCTTTACGAAAAAGAAGAAAAGTAAAACCATGTCCTGTCTTAAGGATGGTTCAAGCAGTAGGACCTGGCACATCAACACATATAAACAATGAATGTTCTAATAACCTCGTTGGCAACTGTAAAACATTAGAAATGGACACCCGATTTTTTTTAGTTGTTCAAAAAAAAAAAAAAAAACATGCTTTTTTGGAAAAAAATAGATTCCACACTCAATGCCAAATGGGCCATTAGTATTTAATTAAGGAAAGAAGACTGCTCAAATCACTTAAGATCATTTCACAACATAAACATGTTAGTAAATTTCAGACAGTTGCAGAAACCGAAGCTTCTTGCCCCATGAAGGTCATGGAAACCAACAAGAGTGGTCTTAATCTAAAGTGGACAAATGCCTCGACAGTTGACAAGGGTTTTTTTTTTTTTTCCTTTCTTTCTTTTTTTAGCCTTTTAATGCATTGAAATCAGCTTTCGAGGTCCCTCAAAAACTGAGTTTTCTGTGATGTTTTTTAATATTTTAGATTCTCCGTTTACCACTTCTCTTCACACTTCACATGCGATTCTTCACAATAACTAGACAAAACCAATTCCACCAATGCTAAAGAGAAGTGAAAACTATTTTCCAGAAACACCAGTACAAGTACATGACTACTAAAATAGAAGAGAAAGACCGAGTACTGATTTTGCTTGGCCTGGACGAGCGAGCCATGGCCACGCCTGTAAAGAAACACAACGTCTCTGAATCTTTCCTTATACTCACAAGACACCCTCTTCAAAAAAGGACCATTTACATTACACATAGGCGGATCACCATGAAGGAGATGTGCATGGAGATCCTGAGGATGATGATACAGAATCACTGCCTGAAGTGTCCAGGGACCTTGCATCTCTCAAGGAAACTGAACATGCCTCTGCCGGTAGTTTCTTCATTGGAGTCAATGGGAGTGAATGTGGACTAGATGGTGATGGTTTAGCTATCTCCTCTTCACCTGAAGAAGAAGATCCACCGGATTCCAATCGTGACGGCGACGTATCAGGTGTTTCAAATGGAGTCTCCACCCTGCTTGGCCTGTTTGCATCATTGTCATATATGGGATTGGATATATAAACAAAAGACCCTCCACCTCCACCACCACCACCACCAACACATGCTTTGTTTCTAGGACTAGTACTGTTGATTTGAATTGAAATTTCTGGAATTTGACGGGGAGAAGAAGTTACTAAGGAAGTCGATGAAGGTGAAGTTTTAACAAGACCAATTTGTTGAGGACTTGCATTTGATTCTTGGTTATGGACATCAAGAATGTGATGAAGTTGGGAGAGTTTTATTTCTGCTGCTTTGTTTTCTTTGTGGGAAACTGCAGGAAAGAATAGGCTTCTTGGAGCCTGAAGAACCCCAGGAGCATAGCAGCTGCGAGGAGAAGCTGAATGATTCTGAGCTTGTGCGGGCTCTGGTGAGGAGGTGTTGGCAACAGGGCAAGCGGAACTAACGGTGGTTGTGGCAGCAGTGTTGGAAGGATTGGAAGAGGTGATACGGAGCTGGCGCCGGCGGAGTAAGAGAGTACAATAGAGCTCAGCTAGCAGCACCAGAACCAAGCCTAGCACAATGGCAAGGCTGACCACCATCACCAGTGTAGCTCCCATTATCACCTTAGAAGCACCCTTCATTTCTCTACGCTCGATTTCTCTCTGTCTCTCTCTGTTTCAGTCTCTTTGTGGTGTCTACAAAGTGGCATTAGCGACAGTAGTAAAAAATAGTCATGTTATCACAAATAGAGGGTAACAAGTCCTTTTGGCGGGAAACAGTCCTTAACCTTTGACAGGAAAAGCAGATAAAAACAGAATCTTTGGGCATGGGAAATGTGAAGGCTTTTTTGTTCTGACATAATGAAAGAACTGATATTTAAGGTCATTTCTGTCATTTCGCACAACAATTTACCAATGACCAATGTACTGCAAACAACAGATAGGTCAAGTCACCAACTTCTCTCCAGGCTCCAGCTAGTCTCTTCTGGATAATAATAAGTAAAGTGGGATAAAGAAATGTCTAAACAGGGAAACAAGTGTAAACAACCATTAAAAAACGGCAAGTAGCTAGCAATTAGTAGTATTATGAAAGTGGTATCACACGTTGTAGTATATGATCAATATTTTCTATCTCAATTTGTATCAATCAACCAACATGTAGCATTTTATCACTTGGAAGTTACATGCACATTATAAATCTTACAGCCTAGAGGCTTGGAAATTGAATTGATATTAGAAGTACAAACCCACAAGTGCCAATGTGCTATAATCCAATAAATGCAGAGAAGTGTAATGCGAATAACATTCCCACGTGGAGGCTATGCTTGCTTGGATTTACTGTTGATTTGCACTTGCTTGCAAAGCCAAACCTGCTGCAAGTACCTCAGCCATCGGTGGTGTTTGAAGTATAACAAGACACATCTTTCTTCTTGCAAAACAGTATCAGACTGGCTTAGGGTAAAAAATGTAAGTAGTTAAATCAAGCGCACTCATGGTGATGAATAGGATGGATGCTGATTCTGACTGCTTAAGGATTTTTACCTCCCTTTCAAGGCTGCAAACCGAGCTGCCAAATCATCATAATCAGGTAATTTGGGATGCACATGCTTAGCTGCGGTTGATCTATCTGGCTGGAAGGTAGCAGCACGAGTAAACACTTTTGTTGCCCCAGATGGAGCTGTCTGTTCACGTGGGAGGGAAATTGATCGAGGTGGTGCAAGCATCTCCGAGGTTTCATCAGGCCCATCCTTGCTCGTATGCTGTGGGGATTTATCCTCGATGCCTTGGTGATGTGCATGATGACTTCTGGTTTTTCTTCTGACTTTTCCAGGTTCACATGATGATGGTTTCATACTATAGTGCATCAACAGTTTATCTATTATCCTTTCCTCTTCATCATTCCGATGGTGCTCATCGTCAAACAATACTTGCAGGCCTCGTCTGGAATCGTCCCTTCTCCTGCTCCTTGATCTCCTCTTCACAACTCCTGTACCCTCAAAATTGCCAACATCTTCGTGGCTGGCATGTGATTTTGAGTGCCTCCGTCTTGAAGATCTAGGCTTTGGAATCTGATTACTAGTACTATCATTGTTGTACTTATTATCATTATCATACCCATGACCAAATGTTCTCATGGTTCCGACACTCTGCCTCTCATGATCAAAATAAGCTTCTTGTAGGATTTTCTCTGACCTGTTACTAGCATTGGCTTTGTTGTCTACATTAACATCAGCGCTTGCAATTGAAGATGGTAAATTGACTCCATGTTTCCCATCCTTCATTTTAGAATTAGGTTTAGTGTAAGGAGGAGGGAGGGCATTATTGTAGTAGGGATTCAACTTATGTACCTCCTGACCATCACTTGCTGAATTTGCAGCGTTGTATTGGCCACCATGATGATTATCCACTGCTGAATCTTTACCATTACCTTTTGACCACAATCCCACTTTATTAGAAACAATTTCTTGCTTTCTATGAGTTAAAGAGCCCTGGTCATCTGTTTTAGGCACAGTATTTTCCCTACCATCATGTATATAAGGTTCATCACCAGCACTTTCTATTCTCTTCCTCCGAGAAGAATCACCTAATCTCACAGTTTTCAAAAGATCATCCTCCTTCCATGGTTCATTCTTGAAAAACACTCCTTGCCTTGCTTGGAACAAATTATCATGTGTGTTCTTTTTCAGAATTGGTTCTTCCTTAGCATTTAATGGCTTGTATCCAGTGCAGGGGACTTCATATCTGGTTTGAGAATTCAGCACATTTCTGACAGTTTTTGGGGGAGCATCCACCTTCCATGATTCATGCTTCTCCGCCACAACTTCTTCCCCTTTCAGAATGGGTTCTCCCCTAACATTTAGTGGCTTGTATCCATTGATGGGGGCTCCATATCTGGATTGAGAAATTAACCCATTTCTTTTTGAAACATTGCTCTCTTTCTCATTCAGCAATCTGTACCCATCATTGGCAGGCTCTAGCCTTTCTTTGGGAAAAACGTCCTGTATAACTTTTGGAACAGTGTCCTTGCCATTAATTGACTTGTAGAGTTTAGGATGGTCCTGCAACATAATCAATGTAAGAAAGAGACCAAATCCATTCCCCAACTACCAGGCCCAAAAGACTACAAAGAGGAGAAAATGAGAACTTTCACAAATATTAGAAGATTCCATGCCTGTAACCTAAGTAATTTCCATGATCAGCTCGCAAACTTAAGTCTTCACCCCACAGAGTGGAGGCTGAAACCCTAGGAAAAACCGAAAGACATAGAGGGACAAACCTGTACAGATGCAGAGGGTTTTGAGTCTTTAGATGCCCTTTGTTCAAAAGCCCTGGAGTCCCATGCAATTCCAAATTCTGATGCTATATCATGCATCAGTTGAACTTTCTTCTCTGTCGTAGATGGCTTTGAAGACAAATTCTCAACAAACTATGGAATGACAATATAGGCTGTTAGTAATAGAGAAGGAAGAAGGAAGGCAGATATTTCCTAGTGAGAATGGAAGTATCAAGATTTACCTCTTGATTTGCAAACAGTTCCAAGGAGCTCCCGTATCTCTCATAAAATACATCCCTTAAGTCACGTAGCTCTGGTAAATCAGAAAATCTTGCGGCTGCAAACATCAGGGATGACACAGCCTCCCTACAGTCCTCAGGGCAGTGCCTGTGAGATATCAGTGAATCAAGGGAAATATTAATTAAAACTGGTCCATAATAACCCTTGACACAAAAACAGAACAAACAACAAAGCCAATAGAAACAGATTTCATATCATAATGAGGTCGTTCAAAATCCATACATTAACAGGAAAAAAATTATGGGATACCCCAAGCTAGTAACAATCAAGAGCATAATTTGCTAGCATCCTCAAAACAATACAAACTACTGCTAGTGCTTCACTCTGACATTATACCATAACCAAACACTCGCATATCATTACCAGTGCAAAGGCCATATCCCACAAACATTTTCAGTCAATTGTTATCTAAAAATCCATCAATAACAGTCAGGCAACCTAAACTATCCGTACACTAAGCTTTCAAAAATGATAATTATTCAAAAAAGAATCACTCACATTCTAAAATGAATTAAAAAAAAGACACCACTACCTCATCTTCTGCATTACAGAAAGATGCTTCAACACAAAATCGCCAGATTTCTCAACAAAATCATAGCAAGAAGACAGTGTCAATTCAGCTAGAAGTCCATCTGCCTGTTCCAAAATCCATCACCTCACATAAATCAGAAACACTTCTTCAAAAACCTCAATATATTCTATCTTAAGATTTTATCAGACATTATAATAATAATAAAAGAAATCAATCAGACTAAAGATCAGATCAGACAATGGACAAAAAAAAAAAAGACGAAAATATACCCTGCCATAAGCGTTGATATCGAGTCCATTAGAAAGCAGATCAGCGATATCTTTCTTCAAAAACTTTGAAGTAGCATTCCTCTTTCTCCGTATAACATCGATCCGACTCTTCGTCATTTTAATCAAAGATTTACTACACACAAAACAAACGCACTAAAATCAATCAAAATCCATAACAAAACACACATACAGAGAAACTCATAAAAACAATCATATTTTTTACCATTTTGATGCAAAACCTCTACCAAGAATCCCGTCCAGCATCTTCAAAATTACTTCTTTATTTCCTTTACAAAAGAAAGAGATTCAAAACGTAAACATGAAACAAAAAGCAACAAAACTAACAAAATGCCAAATCCGTCATTAACAGAGCTTCTTCAAGTGCAGGAAAGTGGCGTTAAGTGAAGGAGACTAGGAGAGGGACTCTCAGACTCATCGTGTGTGTATGCGCTTTTAGACAAATTTTAAATGACTGTTTTTGGTCCCTTTTTTGTTTGTTTTTAATCAATCGAGTGAGCTTAATTTTTTTAAAATGACGAAAATGACCCCCCGGTATTGTCTTTACTTGTTTGTTGATAATTTTAACGTTATGGGGTAATCTGGGTAACCCAAATGAAAATTCGAATGATTTTTGCATAGTAGACGGCGGGATTAGATGAGCTTGGTTGATCCTGACCGTTTGATGAAATCATGGATTTTCGGTTTGTGGGGTCAGGTAGTGGACGGTGGAAATTTGATCGTGGATTAAGCGAGGAATTTTGATGAGCTGGACCGCATCATCTGATGTTGCGGCGGTTGCAACGGTAATTTATTAGGAAATTTTATTTTCGTCCTGTGTTTTTAATTATTTTTCAATAAGAAAAATATGGAAATTGTTAATGAAATTAATTATGGGTTGGTTTGATACAAAGGATTTTCATTTATTTTTATTATTTCTCCAAAACTTAGTATTATTCCATATATAATAAGATATTATTTCCTATGAAATGGACTTTTGGCACGATTTTCCATAATTAGTTGATATATCATAGTCACAAACATTTCTCATCCAACTATTATGGTAGGTGTTAGCGACTCCCATTGTACATGGCAAAAGCAAGAGATAAATTTTTGTTAATTGATTTTTTTTTTAACAAAAAGATATATTTCTTATTTAAACATTGTATATTATGATATTTGTGTAATTACTATTATTATAGAATTTATAATTTCTTTTGTTAATAGGAAGTTCAAAATATCAATGAATTACAAAAAAAGTAATAAATTATTAAAATATTTGTATAATTATTATATTATTAAAATTTATATTTTTTATTAATAAAGATGTCATATAATTTAAATATTGGTGGACTGCACAATACAAACTGTCATTTTCTTTTAAATTATGTAAAAATTATTTTCACAAATAAATCAATGATAATATGATTCGAATCCTACGCCCATAAAAAAAAAAAGACAACCACTAGACCTCTATCCAGAAGAATTTATAATTTTCTTTTATGATCAACAAATGGAAATATATCTACTAGTAATTTTATTAGTTGAATTCTATTTGTGATAATTTATTTTCATTTTATAAAATTTATTTGTAAAACACTATTGCAACCAATATGTTATTGTATTCATTTGTAAGTAAATTATTTATTGTAGCCTATTTTTATGATAATTTTATGTCCTAATAAGGGAAAAAGTGTAGAAAATAAATTAATTCTGTTGGCTCCTTTTTTTTTTTTTTTGGCCAAAACTGTTGGCTCCTTGTGTTAAGAAAAGGCAATGAAATAGGGATTATAGGGATATATTATAGTATACATGCTAAAGTAAGTACAAAGAATGCAAGATTATTATAAACAAATGTAATATGGGGAAAGGATCACTTCAGGCTGAATAAACACATCAGAAAAGAGAGAGACATGTGCACTCCCTTGTCAGCATCATTATCTCAACTTTTCTCTTGTATTTTGCTCAACCAAAGGTCTTAAAGCCTTATCATTTAATTAGTAGTCTAAAGAAGGTGTAAAAGAGATGGTCAACTTGTTCAAAAAAAAAAGAGATGGTCAACATTAAAGATGCATCATTTTATTATTTTTTCCTTTTTTTAGAGTAATGGGGGTTCTTAAGCAAAGCACTTGCACTAGCACACCGATAGATGTAAAAGAAAAAGAGCATCGGTCCACATCTTATTCATATACAGTTTTATTAATAAAAATGTTTATGGAATGGGTATGATTAGAAAAGGAAACTTAAAAATACCAACACCAATCAACAACCAAGAGTATGAAGGATAAGTGATGTAGACATGTCGCCACCATGTTCAACAAGCAGGCCATCCACCCCCACCACCACAATACATTAGTGGACTTGTGCTGTTGTGCAGCTAACCATCTTTGTGGAAGCTAACCAACCCTCTTTAAGGCACGGCTTTTCACTCTTACCCACTACCATCTCAGTTCATCCACTCTTCTTCTTCTTCTTTTTTAATTATTTAAAAAAAATTAGTGGGTCTTAATTAACATAATAAAAAATAAATTTATTTTTATTTTAATATTATAAACAGTTAAATGTGTAATATATACAATATTGTAAATTCAACCGTTAGAAAGTAAATTAAAAAAATTTCATGTCACAATAAATTATGAAATAATATTGGATGAGTGGAAACTCATCATGAATATTGCGAAACAAATTGGCTCTGGCGGCCCTACATAGACTTGAGATTGTAAGAGCAATAAAGT
>CATIWK010483296.1:0-33423 GCA_949634005.1 Mallotus japonicus
AATTTTATTAGTGATAAAATAGAAATTAACCTAATTAAAATAGGAAATAGATTTTCTATCAAATTAAAATTATATTTTAATTAATTTAATTTTACTTTTATTAGTAAATGACTAAATTATCCAATTTTTATATAATAATGAATGAAGACATTTTCGTAATTTTGCCTGTCCCCTTATTAGAGATAAGATAGAAGTTAACCTAAATAAAATAGGAAACATACTTTCAATTAAATTAGAATTATATTTTAGTTAATTTAAATTTTATTAGTGATAAAATAAAAATTAACCTAATTAAAATAAGAAATAGACTTTCTATCAAATTAAAATTATATTATATTTTTTTTATTAGTAAATAACTAAATTATACAATTTTTATATAATAATGAGTGAAAATGTTTTAGTAATTTTTCATGCCCCCTCCCCTTCGTACATTTATATATATATTATAGATGATAGATATAGATAGATAGATAGATATAGATTATAGATAGATTATATATATATAATATTTTGATGAAAATAAGTTTAAAAACTCTTAATTCTTTTTTTATCAATACAATTAAAAATTTATAATTTTTTTTATTTCAAGCATATAAAAGAAATATTAATGAAGCTTTGAATCCACATTCTATTTGATCATATAATAGAAAACATTTATTACTTGTAATTCCAATCATTTCGCAAACAAACTATTGCATATTAAACTCAAAATATAAACACATAATCTTAGGTAATTAAGGCACAATCCATAAGATAGTTTTTTCCCGTTAATTATTTTGGTCATACACACATATATAATGTATAAATTGTCATAAACTAGAGTTCATCCTTAGGAGGGGAAGAAGGTGTTTTGTTGTTGTATGGTGATGGCTTCTTGATAGGGTAGGATGCCTCCATAGTTATACCACACAATCCTTCTTCTGCCTCAATTCCTCTTTGCATTCTTATGAAACCATTCTCTCCCCAGTCACTGCCCCATGAATTCTTCACTATCCAATACTTTGTTCCATCTTGAGTTGCTCCATATCCCACTAATGCCACCCCATGGTTTAGCTCTGTCCCACAATCTCCTGTGAATAATCCCTGTAATTACATGATAATATCAACCATTATTTTTAGCATTCCAATTATAATTTGGTTTTGTGCAAAAGGGGAAAAAATCAATTGCCTAATCGAAGTTCTTATATGTTTTAGTTTTACCGGTTAAATATAAAATATTCGGATCATATATTATAAATTTAACAGTTAAATATAAAATATTTAGATTCAAATTCTATATTTTATAAAGTCTTTTTTTAAAAAAAAAGTGGCTGTCAGATTACTTCCTTACTAGGAATTTTTTTTAAAGTACTTTTTTCTATTTTCAACTCTTATAATTTGGTGATTATGTTAATCAAGAAACTTGCCTCAGAGAAGAACTGAAGATCAGCGCCACCAGCATCAATTGCAATGGACACAGGCTGGTTAGCAACAGCTTTCATCAATGCATTCTCATCATTATCTGGTACCATTTGATACCCATCAATGGTCACCATAGGAGCATTCAACTCCAACATCAAGAAAGGTACTAAAATCCCATATGTGTTAAGTTTGTGTTAGCATTTGATCTGTGTTTTTTTTTAACAAAATGTACCTTGGCAGAGTCACAAGACCCATCTTTGGCCTTGTAAGGATAGTTTTCCTCTGTTGTTAATTCACCCTTTTTCTCAATAAAATCGAACGCCTGTTCCATTAATCCTCCATCACATCCATGGTTATCAGAGCTGCAATCAACCAACTCCTGCTCAGATAGAGATATTAATTCTCCTGTTTTATTTTGTTAATACCCTCCACTGCAGCCACGCTTGAAAATGCCCAACAACTTCCTGTAACATCAACAATCTTTTGAGCACATGTTGAGCCACGTAACGTGATCAAATGCTTAAACTGGAATCTAAATTGAACTAAAAACTTACCACATTTGCCTTGATCCTTGACCCCAGTGACAGCCCCTTTCTTCCTCCAATCAACAGATGATGGAAGATTATAAGTGTTTTCATGTGAGAAACCAGTTTGCCTCCTAGAACCATGGAGCATCCTGTAGTGTCTAAATTTTGAGCCTCCATAGTGTCCGAGAAACTCATGGTTAGTCATGTCAGCAAACTTGTTCAGTTTCAACTTGTAAGGCCTGTCTTTTTGGTTCACATTGTGGATATGTTTCAAGTTTTCCTTGAAAACATTGAAACGCTGGTTCTTCTCTGTGAGGCTACGAGATACAGCATGGTAGCTCCGCCATTTCTCGTATAAGTTCCAGAGACTCTCTTCTGAAGCTAAGTCCTCCTCCTTGTAATCTAAACTCTGAGCCACTTTCAGCACCAGCGATAGTGAAAGTGCTAACAGGATGATCTTCCTTGCACCCATAACGATCGACTAAGATGGTAAAATCAAGAAAAGGGTTATTAGCAGAGTTGATTGAATTAGCTAAGTAATGCAAGAATGTCCTTGTATACTCATGGAGAAGAGATGGGTTCATAGCCTTTTTTAAAAGCTTTAACCAAAATTTAAGCAGAAAAGCGTAGGTGGTTAAGGATAAAAAGCGGCCATAAGAATCATCTTTTGGGCAACAACAGAAAGAGTACGTATGCATGTGTCTATATACAGGAATGTTGAATTGCTGGGATCATTTACAGCTTTAATGAAACAAAAAAATTGTAAGAAAAGAGTATATATTTTTTTTAGAACGATGATACACGTCCTGGTAGCGACATCTGCAGTGACTGTAGACGTCACTACTCAAGACATATAGCATTTTCCTTTTTTTATTTTATAGGAAGATCAAACCGCCTCAGTATTGGTGGATGCCTTTTAAGAAATTAACTGCTAGAAAACTCTGAACAATGTAGTTCTTTTTAATGGTTTAGTTGTCCATATCTAGTAGATGGGTTGCTCATTTTTGGACCATTCTCGAAACCAACATGCGAACCTCGTTCCTTTTGGTTATCTTGTCTGAAGAGGGGTGACGAATCAATTGAATCAACATGCCAACCTCGTTCATTTTGCGTCGCTTGATTGAAGAGGGTGACGATTGAATTGGAAAGAATAACAAACTTTCGTGACTAAAGTCCACGAAGTATGGATATCACAAGTTCGTGGAAATATCTGTTACAGGATTAGATGCAAAGTTTTAGCAAAAATTGCCACAAAAGGTCCACAAAATCACAATGAGTTGAAATTTCTAGATTATTGCTGGGAAGATTTAGCAAATATGGAGAAATCTGGAGTGAAGACTGCCTTATTGATCTGCTTTTCAACCAGATTTGGTTCCTTGCACAGGTGTAATATACTACTATGAGCAGATATCACCATTCGAGTTGCAAGATTATATCACTAAATAAACACATATCAAACTGGTAGCACCTTTACGGTAAGGTTCTGCACCAGAATGCAATATCACCTTCCTGATATTTTCCATTCATTCTGAGTTTACATGTGAGAAAAGGAGGTTAAACACAAATGATTTTATTAAAGTGATGTAACACAACTAATATTTTCTAACTGTGCCAACGGCAGAAAGTACACAAGGGAGAACCACTGCAAAGAAGCACAGAAAGAAAGCAAGCTCTGAGTAACAATGAGAATCTGCAATCATAATGTCACACAGAGAAACAGAATGGAATTTCTAGTTTTGAATCTGAAATAGCTAGGTAGAGCAGCATTTATGCATCAAGAAATAAAATTCTCTTCTACCGATTTGGACGGCAGGTTCCTGAAGATTAAAGAGACTTCAGAAAGAAGCACAGCAGTAAGCAGCTCAACATGGATATCTTTCTTAGCTAATGTAAAACTTGGTTTTGTTTCTACATGATATAAACATCCATAACTATTTGTCATCCCAGTAACTTTGTGCATGAATGAACACCCATAACTATATTTCATCTCAATAACTTCTTGACAACCTAGGAAAGGACTGCTTTAAGACAAGAAATTGCAGACAGACAAATGAAACAATTCACAGCTTCCATGGCCCAAGGATAACTCACAATCACTGATTGAACACATTCTGTATAAAAAAGGGTCTTCTTCTTACTACTAGGTAAATATAAACTTAAAGCACCAGAATGATTGATGCTCTTCATACTCATATCACTATAGAAACTTCCAATTTAGCATGCTCTGTCTCCTACAGTGTGATGCAAGCCAAGGAAAAATATTACTAGAGATGCATTACATGTGTCGGATTGAAAACCAACATACAACAATCTCATTCATCCCTAAACAAATAGGTAAAGGCTTGACAAGAAAACATGATGACAACGACGTTGTCGTTTCATTATTGGTGCATATTAATGGTGCTTTCACTATTAGAAATCAAATTAAATGCAAATGCATTGGGAACAAAATAAAAAGCAGATGAAGTTATAGATTCCATTAATTTCTGATGACATAAACGAGCTGGAAGTCGATAAAACAGAAAAATAAAGTGCCCCAGAAAATCATGAAAATCAGCTTATCAGAGGAATCATGATTTATGATAACAAAATCTGAAACAATTGAAATTACGAGTACAGAAACCAGCCACCAGCATTCGGAGACTAAAAATTAAGCAAGAGATTGTTCCCTCTCTTTGTTTTGTCGAAGCAGCTCCTCCCTTACTCTTTTGATCTCTGCTTCTTTTTCCAATCTCTCCTTCTGCAACACAAACAAAACAAATTACCACCAATAACATAAACAAATACTTCCAAATTCTAAGAATTTTCAGCAAAAAGTGGCGAGGGCGAACCAGGCAAAACCCAGCAAGCCAAAGGTGAAAAACTAGCAACAATATTTTCAACTTCAGCTCTACATAACCACAAAATCCAAAATACAAGATTGTCCAATAAATCGGAATAGGAACTAAAATTAATGACAATAGAAGCTTTCAATTCTAACAATTTTGAATAAAAACAGAGCAAACAAGGCAAAACCCAGCAAGTCAAATGCGAAAATTAGCAACAGCATTTTCAACTTCAGCTCTGCATAACCACAAAATCCAAAATCCAAGATTGTCCGATAAATTGGAATAGAAACTAAAATTAATGACAATAGAAGCTTTCAATTCTAACAATTTTGAACAAAATGGAGCAAACTAGGCAAAACCCAACAAGCCAAAAGCGAAAACTAGCAACAAAGTTTTGAACTTTTTTGCTTAGCATATCTATTCTATCCGAACAGAAATTAAAACTAACGAACACAAACAATTCGATTCTTGATTTTTTTTATCAAAATGGGAAAATTAAGCAAACAACAAACGAAATGCAAAAAATAACAACAAAGTTTTAAACTTTAACTTGATTTAAACATGAAAACTCAAAATCTAAGGTCTCCCTGTGAATCTGAATAAGGATTTATTTAAGATTAGCACCTAAACTTTGTTGGGTGTTTCTGTAATTGAAAAACTATAATAAAAAGTGCTTAATTGAGGCAAATTAGAATCAATTGAGAACGATAAAAAACAAATTATGTACCTTTTCATCTTGATGGAGAGCGATCCAGACATGAACTTTGTCCATAGATTGCCAGAACACAAAGGCTCCTAATGTCATTGCAAAGTATGTTGCTACTTTCACCATTTTTCCTTCTTCTTCTTCTTCGAGTTTGGAAATTTTTGGAATTTGATGGTGCTGAGCCTGAGAGAGATCGAAAGAGGACTGACAATCCTTGATACACTAATTATTGGGTGTGACTGAGATTATTTTACTTTTTCTGAAACCTACTTCTCTGCCATGAATCTGGATTTTGACTACTTTCGTTAAACGACGTAGTATTAGTTCAATAATGTTTATAATCTTTGCTCTTTTTTTTTTTTTTTTGAACGTGTTTATAGTCTTTGCTTTTGTGTTGTGTTTTTTCATAACAAATGAAATGTTCACTTTTTTTTTTTTGTATTACTAATTTTTTATATTTGAAATGAAAGAATAAAATATTTTTTTTATTTATCGGAAAGGGTTTTTTTTTTAATTTTTTTGTGAGAAGAAGATTTGATTATTGAGTGTCTCACAATATCAGTGAAAACTTTGACCATTAGATTAAAACAATGCAAATTAGAAAAAACTATCTTTGAATCATATTATAAGGATATATTAGAAGAATTAAATTCTAATTAATTATTTATTAGGTAAGTTGAAGATCAAGTCCAACTAAATGTAATAATATGCCTTTTTTTTTTTTGTGAATTTATGTTATTTTCAACAGATAGGTAAGTACATAGGTTTCAAACAAATGTAAGATGATAAACATTTTCAACATTTTTCACTCTTTACCAGGACTAAGACCAATTCCTTCTTCACAAAAACTGTAATATTATTTATATTATATTTTAGAATTCATCTGAAAAAGAAAGTTATATTTTCCAATTGGCTTCAAAGCTAAGAACAAAAACATATATACATTAGACATATAACAAAAGTCCAATTGAAAAAATGATCATAGAATTTCACAATTGCAGTCCTTTTTTTTTTATTATTATTATTTTTTAGCCATTGGATATATCAAATAATGCAAGAAAAACACTAAGAGCATTTTGAAACATTGGCACTTTGTGCTTTATTACTTAACGTTGATTCCACATCACTATCCAGGGCACATGTAATCATGCTGAAGGAATATTTCAAATTCAGACAGGAACATTGATTGTATAATCCTGACAAATGCCGGCTTAATCTGATAATATGGTGTCTATCTTTTTGGCATAAATAGCTTGTGCAAGACAATAAAAGGAGGCTAGCAGAGTTTATCTAGTTAGCCTGCATCAATTTAGTTCAAAAATATATTTGAAGCTAGCAGAGTTTTACATTGGATGAAGCTACTGATATGGGGACTAAAGGCAGCATTTTTCGTTACGCTGATAGGATAGACAAATTGCTGATGTTAGTTGGAACTTTAGGCAGCATTGGAGATGGGTTGTTGACACCACTTAACATGTATATTCTCAGTGGCTTAATCGATGAATATGCTACTTCTGAATCTGATGCTTCTATATCTCTCTCCATTGAAGTAGTAGACAAGGTATGTTACATTTTTCATGGTTCTGTTTTGCCTAGCACAACAGCTAACAATCTATCTTGTATTATGACAACAGTATTCGCTGAAGCTGCTCTGTGCTGCTATAGGTGTTGGATTATCTGCTTTCCTAGGTATGTTTCGAAAAGCACGAGTTCCTTGCATTGCTGGTTGAGCTTAATTTAACTCGTTGTCTATTATCTTGCAGAAGGAATCTGTTGGACAAGAACAGCAGAGAGACAGACATCTAAAATGAGAATGAAATACTTAAAATCAGTACTAAGGCAAGAAGTTGGATTCTTTGACACGCAAGCTACTTCTAACAGCACTTTTCAGGTCATCTCTGCCATCACTTCTGATGCTCATTCAATCCAAGACACCATAGCGGAGAAGGTTTTAAATCGTCATTAGCATTAGCACACTATATATTCTACTACTAAATTTTCATGTACTGAAACTCTTTAGGTTTCTTCTTGTGCTGCAGATACCCAATTTGCTGGCTCATCTCTCATCATTCTTCTTTACCTTTGTAATTGCCTTCAGACTTTCTTGGCGTTTGGCATTGGCGACATTGCCATTCACAATCATGTTCATTACCCCAGGAGTTGGATTTGGGAAGCTACTAATGCACATAGGGATGATGGCCAAAGATGCCTATGCAGTTGCAGGAGGGATAGCAGAACAAGCAATCTCATCAATCCGTACTGTTTATTCATATGTCGCCGAGCAACAAACATTGGATAGATTTAGCAATGCACTTCACAAAAGTATGGAGCTTGGCATAAAACAAGGGTTTGCAAAGGGATTGCTGATGGGAAGCATGGGAATGATTTTTGCAGCTTGGAGTTTTTTGGCTTGGGTTGGTAGTATTCTTGTTACTGAAAGAGGAGAAAATGGTGGTTCTGTGTTCATTTCTGGAACCTGTATCATCTTAGGAGGAGTGTAAGTTCTTCAATCTTCTTTCTGTCTTTTTCTTCCCTGTTCTGTAGATACATTTAACAGCCTAGCTAGTTAGTTTCTTCATTATTATAATACCTGACTAGTGATCTCGTATCATCAGGTCTATCATGAGTGCACTACCAAATCTGTCTTTTCTGTCAGAAGCAACAATTGCCGCTGCCCGAATTCAGGAGATGGTTGACAAGATTCCAGTTATAGATAATGAAGATGAGAAGGGGAAGAGCCTGCCAAATCTGAGAGGAGAAATTGAATTTAAGGAGGTGAATTTCAGCTATCCATCACGACCAGATACCCCAATTCTGCAAGGTTTCAATCTTAAAGTGCAAGCAGGTAAGACAGTAGGTCTTGTTGGAGGCAGTGGTTCTGGTAAATCCACTATCATTTCTTTGCTAGAAAGATTTTATGACCCTGTAAGTGGAGACATTCTCCTTGATGGTTGTAAAATAAAGAGACTTCAGCTTCAATGGTTGAGATCCCAGATGGGACTAGTTAATCAGGAACCAGTTCTCTTTGCTACATCTATAAAAGAAAACATTCTTTTTGGCAAGGAAGAAGCCTCTATGGATCTTGTTGTAAGAGCAGCAAAGGCTGCAAATGCTCATGACTTCATCCTGAAATTACCTGATGGATACGAAACCCAGGTAATCAACGTTCTTGTCTCTTCTCAATTCGAATGTTTTGTCCTGACAGGAATCTTTTAACTTGGGAAGTGCTCTAAATGTTTCAGGTGGGGCAGTTTGGAGTGCAGTTATCAGGAGGACAGAAACAAAGAATTGCAATAGCGAGGGCTTTAATCCGAGATCCGAAGGTCCTTTTTCTTGATGAAGCTACAAGTGCATTGGATGCAGAATCTGAAAAAGTAGTACAACAAGCCCTGGACAGGGCTTCAATAGGGAGAACAACAATTATAATTGCCCATCGCCTTTCTACAATTCGCGAGGCTAATTTGATAGTTGTTCTTGAATCAGGGAGAGTGATTGAATCAGGTTCACACCATGAACTGATCCAAATGAATGATGAAGAAGGTGGAGTTTACAATAAAATGGTACAATTACAACAATCAGCAACACAAGGAGAAGCCTTCTACTCTCCCCATTATTCGACAGAACGATCAAACCACCATAGCTCGTGCAGTGTGCATAGTCCGCTGCATACAAGTGTGAGATCAAGCTATCAAAGCAGTCCAGCTTATGCTTTCAGCCAAGCATTCTCTATTAGCATGGCGCACACAGTCCAAATGTCATCCTATGATGATGAAAATGATGGAAACATGAAGAAGTCACCTCATCCTTCTCCTTCGCAATGGCGCATGGTAAGAATGAATGCACCTGAATGGAAAAGAGCATTATTTGGGTGCCTTGGTGCTGCTGGCTCTGGAGCAGTTCAACCAGCTTATGCTTATTGTCTAGGATCAATAGTTTCAGTGTATTTCCTTGAAGATAACTCCAAAATCAAATCAGAAACCAGAATCTATTGCTTCATCTTCTTAGGCATAGCTGTTCTAAGTTTCTTCACGAATCTTCTTCAGCATTACAATTTTGCAATCATGGGAGAGCGTTTAACCAAAAGGGTGCGAGAACGAATGCTCGATAAAGTGTTCACTTTTGAGATTGGTTGGTTCGATGAAGAGAAGAACACTAGTGCTGCCATTTGCGGACGGCTAGCTACTGAGGCACTATTGGTTCGATCCCTTATTGCAGATCGTATGTCATTGCTTGTTCAGGTTTTCTTTAGTGCTTCTATTGCCTTTGTGGTTGGTCTACTGATCTCATGGCAAGTAGCCATTATCATGATCGCGATCCAGCCACTACTTATCGGAAGTTTTTATTCAAGAAGTGTTCTGATGAAAAGTATGTCTGAAAGAACTCAAAAAGCACAAAGTGAAGGAAGCCAACTAGCAAGCGAAGCCATCATTAACCACAGGACTATCACTGCGTTTTCATCTCAAAAGAGGATACTGAAATTCTTCAAGAAAACAATGAAAGAACCCAGAAAGGAAACCATAAAGCAATCATGGCTTTCAGGTTTTGGTCTATTCAGCTCCCAGTTTCTTACAACAG
Source organism: Mallotus japonicus (assembly GCA_949634005.1). NCBI lineage: Eukaryota > Viridiplantae > Streptophyta > Magnoliopsida > Malpighiales > Euphorbiaceae > Mallotus > Mallotus japonicus. The sequence goes on from CATIWK010483296.1 coordinate 10,038, forward strand.
CTTCTGTAGCTTTAACTTTCTGGTATGGAGGGAAGCTAATGGCTCATAGAACTATAACCTCGAAGCACCTTTTTCAAGTATTCTTCCTCTTGATGAGCACAGGAAAGAATATTGCAGATGCAGGAAGCATGAGTTCTGATATAGCTAAAGGCAGCAATGCCATCAGATCAGTATTTTCAATTCTTGATAGAAAAAGTGAAATTGAGCCAGATGATCCGAGTGGCATTGATGTTAAAAGGGGCATCAAAGGCCACATAGAATTAAAGAACATATCCTTCTCCTATCCAGCAAGACCTAGCCAAATGATCTTCAAGGACTTGAGCCTTAAAATTGAAGCAGGAAAAGCAATGGCACTTGTCGGACAAAGTGGTTCAGGAAAATCCACCATCATTGGGCTAATAGAGCGATTTTACGATCCGCAAAGAGGGTCAATCCTGATAGATGAATGTGACGTCAGGAGCTATAACTTGAGAAAATTAAGATCACATATTGCATTGGTGAGTCAAGAACCAACTCTTTTTGCAGGAACTATCCACCAAAACATAGTGTACGGTAGTAAAGAAGGTGCTACAGAAGCTGAAGTCAGAAAAGCAGCAATTCTAGCTAATGCCCATGAATTCATAAGGTGTGTACTAACTATTTCACTTCAAAAAAAAATTACACTAATTGAGATTAATTCATTTATGATAAAGGTGTTCTTAATGTTGCATGCAGTTCCATGAAAGATGGATATGATACTTATTGTGGAGAAAGAGGAGTGCAGCTATCAGGAGGGCAAAAACAAAGAATAGCATTGGCAAGAGCAATCCTGAAGAACCCAAAAATTCTTCTCTTAGATGAGGCAACTAGTGCTCTTGACAGTGTATCAGAAAATCTAGTGCAACAAGCACTAGAGAAGATGATGATTGAGAGAACATGTGTGGTAGTTGCTCACAGATTGTCAACAATACAAAAGGCAGACTCCATAGCTGTGATCAAGAATGGAGAGGTTGTAGAAAAAGGGTCACATTCTGATTTACTTGCCACGGGACGCCATGGTGCATATTACTCTCTTATTAAGCTACAAGCTGCTCGTTCTCTTTAAATGCTGCTGCTAGAGGATTTATGGTGTATTATATTGCAAGTCTTTCATTTTTAATAATTATTTCAAAGAAAATTTATGCAATGAGAAATGATCAAAGTTTGGTGTAACAACAAAAAATATGAAATTTGCTGTCAATTAGTCATTTTTCACCTATCATATACATAAAATTAAGCAACAAACACAACTTGTTTTGATTTAGAAAATTAAGTATTGATATGAAAAACTTTGTTCTATTAGATAATGATATAAAGTAGCTGTATTTGGGTATTATTATTATTATTATTATTATTTTTCATCCGATACTTTTGGTATTAGATATTTAGGATATCTGATAATCCTTGTATTAGATATAAGGGTAACTTATTCTTTCAGTACTTGTTTTCTCCATATATAAGATTCGAATTTGAAACTTAAGAAAATTAAAATTTTTTGTTACTTAGATGATAGATGGTTATTAGGGTATAAATTTTTTGGTGGTGATGGTGGATGTTATTTATTTATTTTCACTAGTCGAGTAAATAAGAAAAATATTGACCAATTCAATTAGTTGATGAGCCTACTAGAGGTGAAATGTTTGGTCGTTGGACCAATTCACTATGGTTTGTCCCCAAATGGGAAAATAACGTTCAAACAGGGAAACTGCTCTAGCCTCTAGGGAGTGGGAGTGACTCAAAACAATGGAAATCTGAGTAGCTCTTGTAGCCCAATAGCCCACCATGAGCAAAAGTGATTTTGTTCCAGAGCCAACCAGGTTTCTTTGCTGGATTTCAAATGTGAACAAACAAAACCCCATGCCAAAGTTAGGCATTGAACCCTTCAAAAAAGAAGAAATTAAGCAACACCTAAAACATATCTTGTAGATATATATTTTCGAAGGTGCACTGCTGAACTCACTTGCAAGAAACGGATTAACTCATTCATGTTCATGCTTAAGCAATATATCTCGCTTAAGATTAAAATTGGAGCATCCTCCAATAGCTTACTTTAAGATTTTTATGTTTATATACTAACTGGGCATTAGCCCGTACATTGCGCGGGATAAATAAATAATTTTAATTTATACATATTTTTGAAAATACTGAAATAAAAATTTGAGAAAAGCTATCTAAAAAGTAAGTTTTCTTAAAAATTATTTATTTATTTTTTAATTTTTCAAAAATAAAGATAAAAATGAGGATGGTGATAGTGAAAAAAATGGAAGTAATATAGAGTTTTGACTTTTGAGTAAAAAATAAAGATTTATATAGTGATTGTAGTTATAATAACTTTTTAACTATCTTAAAAAATATCGGGGCATAAATATTTTCAACAATTTAAATGAAATAAATAGAAATTTAAGAGTTTAAAATTTAATAAAGTAAATAGATATATTTGAATAATTTATACCATATATTTAATAAAAATATAAATAATTGGATAGTTGAAGTAGATATAATAATAAATAAAATGTTTAGAAATTCAAGATTTTTCAATTTAATAAAATAAATAAGAATAATTGAATAATTTATACAATATATTTAATGAAAAAGATGAATAGTTTGGTAGTTAAAGTAAATGGATTAATAAAGATGTGAAAATAGTTGTCAATATTTTATTAATAAAGGGATGAAGATAGTGGAGAGACTATGATATTAATAAAAAGAATAGAAAATGATAAAGGAAAATTAGAAGATGGTGGAAATAATAAAGAGACTATGATATTAATGAAAAGAATAGGAAAAGATACAGAATAATTAGAAATTCTAACTTATGTAATTAAAGAAATCATTTGTCAACTTTTTAGATAGCATAAAATATTTATATTAGCATGAAATAATGCTACTTGATACATTTTTATTAATTCATAATTTAGAACTCACTTTTATTATATTTATATAGATAGATATTAGAAATAGAGTTTTACATGTAACAAAATAAAATGAAAATTTAATTAATTAATTAATTTTTTCATTTTCTTGATGAGAATTCGTATATCTAGTAACTATAAGAATTTTGACTAATTCTAACTAAATATAATTGAGTAGAGTAGACTTTATAAGAGGTTCTCTCAGAATTTATTTTTTCATATATAATACTCAAATTTAAAATTTTATTTAAAAATATTAATTTTTTTTCCACTTGAACCACTAGTTGATAATATTTATTCATTATGGAATAATGATCTTGATGATCGTATTAATTATTATTAGCAACATGATATTTATGCTACCAACCAGCCCTACTCCACTCCAACTCTTTTTTGACATATTCATAATTAGAACTTAATCAAACTTGTTGGCTTAACCTCTCCATAATACTTAATTAAATGCATATATAATAGCATTAGCAGTCAATACCCTATCCCAGGCATCGTGCGAGGGGACCAAATCTGTCTTCGAATTAAAAAGAAGATAAAAAGTATAGAAAACTACAAACTTTTTAATCAAGAAAAATGTAATGTTATGGTGGTGAACTTAGCTTTCATCACAGCTACGTCCCATAAGTTCCACCAATGCCTAACCCTAAAAGATCATGTAAATTATTATTATTATTATTTTCTATAAATTTATGCAAATGTTACTTTTATCCTGTTCTTGACATTTCCATGGATTTAAATTTATAAAGTTTCAAGATAATGCACTCTGCCGTCAATTCAATGAAAAATCCATTAGCTTAGCAACAAATTATATGAGAATTAAAAAGAATATTATAGCTTGCAAGTGGCACATAAAATTAACAATTAATTATCTTTCAGACATTGACTTATCATTATCGATAAGTCACTTGATAAAAATATACCCAATAAACTTTATCTTACTTGCCATATGAGTTGTCACAAAATTTTGAGTTTGAACCGTAAAATCCACTTAATTTAAAAAAGTTATCTAGTAATAATGATTTCTTTAAAAATTAAATATTATATTAAGAAATTGACTATATTTTTAATTATATATTTTTTTTAACTATCGGTATTGAGAGTTCAGTAAACACTTTTGATTTGAACGAAACCACAAGAGAGATAAAAGTTTTTCAACAACTAATTTAACACGATTACATATATAATGCCTCAAATTCAAGATGTCACTTAAATAAAAATAATCCATGTCAACCAATTCAACAGTTATTGATTGCTTTAAATTATTGTTGTTATTATCATACATTTAGACTCCGTTTATTTGCGAAAAATATTTTTTCTTATTTTTCAGTGTTTAGATTATCAAGAAAAATAAGTTAAAGAAAAATAAATAGTTAATCGAAAAAAAATAACTTAGGGAAAATAATTTCTCATCATTTTAAATCATTTTTCAATGCTTAAAAATCAGAAAAATTTATCTAACATGTTTATTTTTTTTTATTTCTTACTTTAGTTTTGCCCTTCTTTTTTCTTTTTTCTTTTTTTTATTTTCTCTTATTTTTGCCTCCTTTTTTTTTATTTTCATTTTATCCTTATTTTTTTCTTCCTCTCCTTCTTTTTTCTTTTTCCTCTTTATTATTTTTATTTTTCCTTATTTTTTTTTCTTCTTTCATTTTTTTCTCCTTTCCCTCTTTTTTTTTTCTCATTTTTTACCTTCTCTTCTTCTTTTTTATTTTATTTTCTCCTTATTTTTTTTTATTTTTTCTCTTTCTTTTCTCCTTTTCCTCTTTATTATTTTTTCATTTTTCTCTTTCATTCTTTTGTATGGATAAGTATCATATAGATTTTGCATTAATACATCATATCCTTTATAAAGAGAGTTTGTAAAAAATTATACATTAGGTCCATTACAAAGAGATAATTTGAATAATAAAAAATATTGATATTATAAAGGATGTATTTTCCAATTGTTTTCTAATGTTGCAGCTAAACATCTGGAAAATATTTTCCACAAACAAACGGAGTCTTAAATATAAAATTTAATTTGCAAATGAACTTTAATGGAAAAGATGAGTTGTTTTTTATGTTAATTTATATCCCACTTGTAATTTGATGGGTGCATTATTCATAATTTGAATGTCCCTTTACTATGATTGATTTTTAAAAAAAATGACATGAACATGAACCTACATGTTGCTATGAAAAATTAATTTGATTGATCTCTTTTTCTTTCTTTATATTTAATGTGGTACTTTTTCATCATATTAAATGACTAAATCCAACACTTTTTTGCTCTCTTGATTAATATAAATTGATGTAGATGTTTTCTTTTTATCCCTATTGAATTAGTTTTGGTGAAAAATCACCATGTGCAAAGTGGTCCTTGACCCTCAATATGCATTTACTTTAGCAGACCAAGAAGGAAAAATATCCTTAATTATTATTGCTGAATTTTCCTTCTAATTGACTTACTATTATATTGCCTTTGTTCAACCTTTAATTGCTTGGTCCAAGCTATAGGTTCAAATCAGCAGTCTGGTCCTTATATTCCATTCACTTGATCTGATAATATATATATATATATATATATATTCAGAAAAATCTGCCTGGTTTTCTTTATCTTCACACATGAAATATGAGCATATGCTGTGCCTTCCCCCTTTTTTTCCTTCTCAAGGCAAAGATCAATTAAAGAGTACATTTGTATGACTCAAATTAATCCTCTTTGTTGCTTTCTTTTAGGTCATGAAGATATGCTTTCTTATTTTAATAATAATATTAAAAAAATCATAGATGAATTGAGTTAATTTCTTGCAATACCATGTCCTAATATTCATCTTAATTAATTATATTTTTTCATATGATTTTATCTTATTTTATATACCACTTAATAATTTAACATTAACCAATATATTTTATGTTTGCTCGTATTGCTTGGTCGCTTACAGGCATAGCGGGAGGATATATAATTCGATATATATTAGATAATTGCATGGGTCTTAATTATTTTAATTTTAAAGTTGAATAGAACAAATTCATAAAATAAGTAAAATTTTTTCAGTAACTATTTTTTTATGAACTCAGTAATCTTATGAGATAGAGAAATAGGTCAAATCTTCAACATCCAATCGCTTGCACATCATCCTGATGCTGCCTGGAACATTACATGATACATTGTAACAAACTGTAATTTGCAGGGTTGGAAACAGCTTTGAATGATTCAGCACTACTCCTTTTCTACTGCAAAACTATAAGCAAAACAGACAAAAATGCACGTAAATAAACAAGATGATGATATAAGAGCCAAAAACAAAAGGGCCCAATTGATGCAACATGTAGGAAACACACCAACACCATCATCACTATCAGCTAATTAAGATTTGAATTTGCTGTTACAGTGATACGCGTTTCTTGCTAGTTGCTACTTCACTAGCTACTACTGTAAACCGGCTAGTTGCTTCCTATCAACGGTTCATATTATTGTCAACAAAACCATTGATTTGACTCTTCAAAACTATCGCCTCTCTCTTATCCTCTAGCTGTTTTTCTCCACCAAAATGACAGCCACCATTAGAAGAAAAATCCAAGAAAAAAAAAAAAGCAGCTGGGCTGGCCTCTGAATTTCTTGAAAATATTGGGATTTTTTTTAATTGTTTGTGATAAATCTAGTGTATATAGATGAAGAATTAGCCATATATATATAAAGAATGTTTATTAGAAAAATTCAAGGTGAATCCAGTTAGATATGATATGGGTTTGGACAAGATTTAATAATTAAATTGATACCTTAACCCCATCATAAGTACAAGTATATTTATATGATCTGCCTGCCTTTGAGAAAATTAACATGTCAATGTTTGGATTTCTACCTCTCTTCTCTTTAAAATATATATATATATATTTCATATGGCATATTATAAGAAGAAAATTATTTTATACATAATTATAAAAATTCCAATTAATTTTAATAAAAATATATTTTTTTTATCTAGATCATCAATATTTAAATTTTACTTGATTAATTCGATTCGATGTATACAGATTTTTAACAACTAATTTAATGAAATTGTACAAGCGAGAACAGTTCCTGCCAATGGATCCTAACACTTATTGGTAGAAAAAAAAATAATTTTTTTATCACTTCTTATTAATAATAACAAATATATAGTAATATTATTAAAAATGATGAAAATTTTAATTTTTATATATATAAATTATTCATTATATTATACCATAAACCTTGTATAATACTCTTTACAAGTGGGACCATTTTTCATCATTTGATTTTTAGTGTTTTTTTTTTTGAACCTCCCTCCCTCCCTCCCTCCCTCCCTCTCTTTCCAATTCTCTCTATTTAACTCCCTACGCAAACCCCACCCCTCTCTTCTCACTTCTCACCACCAACCTCTTCTTCTCTCCCACGATTCAACAAAATGAAGGTCCCTTCATGGCTAGCCGCCACCTGCTCCACCACCGCCACTCTTCACTCCACCACTAAACACCGTCCCTCCGACACCATCATCACATCCTCCGATTCAAGTCCCGCCGTTAGCACAACCGCCTCCTCCTCCTTCTCATCATCATCCGTTAGCCTCCAAAGCAACCTCTCCCTCCAAACACTTCCTTCAGTTCCTTCCCTCCAAAAACTCACTCCTGAGTCTCTTAACCTCTCCGTCTCTTATCACTCAACCAACTTTCTCAGACCCAATCCGAATCTCCAAATCACCTGCCTGGCGCTCCACGGGGCCTTCCTCTACGCCGCTTCCGGTCATCTAATCAATGTCTACGATCGTACAACCTGCACGCATCTCCACACTTTCAATGCTAACGAGACATCCTCCGGTTCGGTCAAGTCCGTCACCTTTTCCAAAGGCAAAATCTTCACTGCTCATCAAGATTGTAAAATCCGCGTCTGGAAAACCATGCAAAATAAAGAACACAAGTTGATGACAGCGTTACCAACCGTTAACGACCGCTTACGGAGGTTTGTTCTGCCGAAGAATTACGTTAACGTAAGGCGACACAAGAAGAAGCTCTGGATTGAACATGCTGACGCCGTTACTAGTCTCGCCGTCAACAATGGCTTGATTTATTCTGTTTCATGGGATAGATGTTTAAAGATATGGAGAGCTTCTGACTTACGGTGTTTAGAGAGTGTTAAAGCACACGACGATGCTATTAACGCCGTCGTGGTTTCCGCTGATGGAACTGTTTACACCGGGTCTGCGGATTGTAAAATACGGGTCTGGGCAAAACCGGTCAATGAAAAGAAGCATTCGCTTGTAGCTACGTTAGAGAAGCATAAATCGGCTGTTAATGCTCTGGCTTTAAACGACGACGGATCGGTGCTGTTTTCAGGTGCATGCGATCGTTCCATATTGGTTTGGGAGAGAGAAGATAGCGCTAATCATATGGCTGTGAGTGGAGCATTGAGAGGTCATGGGAAGGCAATTTTGAGTTTGGTCAAGGTCTCTAATTTGTTGTTGAGTGGGTCAGCTGATCGGACGGTGAGGATATGGCAAAGAGGACATGATGGGCAATATTGTTGTTTGGCTGTTTTAGAAGGGCATAATAAACCGGTTAAGTCTTTGTCGGCCGCTTGGGAAGAAGGAAGCAATAACGGTGTCGCTTCAGTGTTTAGTGGAAGTTTAGATGGAGAAATTAAAGCTTGGCAAGTGTCAGTTTTTAGACCCTGTAACCAACTTAATTTCTCCTTATGACAAACAAAAAATAAAAATTAGAAAAAAAAAAAGGAAGTGAAAAATAGATATGTGTAATTCTTAATTTTTGAGGGTTTTCATTGAATTTTTGTACACAATTTTATGTATGTTTTTTTTTTTTTTAAATTTCTTTAGGATATAATTAGTAAAATTAAGAGGTTTGGTTGATTGAAATATCATCAAAAGTGATAAATTCGCATTATTCTAATTCTAATTGTTTTTTATCGATGTCTGATAATCACAATGAATTCAACTAATTTACAGTTTGATTCATACATAAAACTCAAATACGTATAAGATCTCAGTTAAAAAAAATTTAAATTTCTTACGACTTGAATTTACCAGTGTTGGTTTTAATTCTAAGTGTTTGTAAATTGTAATTGATATACATGCAAAAAAGTTTTTTTTTAATTTAATTTTGATAAAAAATAATAGTAAAATAATTTAATTTTAAAGAATATCGATTCATAATTTATAGTTTTTCATTGGAAACAGATTGAAAACAAGAATGATGAAATGGGTGAAAAATATTTTTGATTTTGACTTTGAATATGTATGGTATTATTATAAGTCGACAAGGAAGAAAGGACTAAAACAATGTTGGATACAACTAAGGAAATGTTCAATATTTTTATTCTTTTCATACTTACAACAAGATGAGTTTACAGAATTAGGTTTTGTATGCCATGTAAATTCAATCTATCATGCTTCAGCCGTTTAATATTGTTCATTTTTGGATGTATTTTTGTAATAATATAATTAATAATAGATATGATCGTTGATATCTTACAAATACATATAAATAAAAAATATCAATTAAACTGTTTTTGATATTTACATAAATTATATTAAATTATATCCGCAGATTTATAAACATTTAGATGATATAAACATATATATATATATAAGGACAATCATAAATTAACAGAAATGGAATCTAACATTTCTCAACTTCGAAGTGTATATATAGATAACCCTTTTTTTTTAACGGATCAGATTGGAATTGAATGCCAAAACTGGAGATCTTAAAGCAAAAGTCTAGGGGCTGAATCTTCTGGATTCAAGAACAAAAAACAGTATCAGTTAATAAATAATTCTGGAACAAAATAGAAAAAGGAAGTGAGTAGAACAGACAAATTCAAGTTCCAATCCCAAAAAAAAAAAAATAATAATAATAAATATATAAAAACCTCAAATTAATCAGATTCTTTAAGGATTGGATTAATCAAGGTCAATTATAAAATGAGAGAAAAGGTTGATTACAATTTAGAAGAACTAATACACATTTGACCATTAAAGAGAACCAAAAGAATAGGTAAATCGTGAAATGATTACATGTGAATACTTCTAAATATTCTCATAATTGAATATCTTTTGCTGAATTATCTAGTTAATTAAATAACCCCCTTTTTGTTCTTAATCAACTACGTTAACTACCATTGATTTTTCAATTAGGAGATGCTTTCACACTGCATCAAATATGAAATTAATTTATATTCATATCTCATGGTTGAAACTGGTTCAAAAATTTTAATTTTTTCAATCTTATGATAATTTGCATACGAAATTATTTATGCTAAAATATATTCAAATCTTCTCTTGCCTAGACCAATTGGCAAGGGAAGACCCCATGACCTCTAGAGGTCATCGGTTCTAGCCCTAGTGAGGGTATGATAGTGGTATATTTATATACCATTATCCACAACCACTCACTAGGTAAATATACAATATATATATATATATATATATATATATATAATATATAATAATATATGTATGATAAATATGATATGATAAGATATATACTGATATATTTGGTCAAAAAAAAATATATATATTCAAATAAATACTAATAAAATTTTACGTCACTGAACTAACTCTTTAAATTTACCATCCAAATATTCTATATATACCATCCAATCAAAGTTTTGCTTAAGAACTAGGTAAAAGAAGACTTGAAAGTATCATCAAAGAAGAAAAGTAATGTACTACTAACATAGGGTTTTTTAGTTGAACATCACAATAAAATATAGAAATTGTATTAATTGAACTTGTGTCAATTCAATCCTTTCTAGAAGTTGGAAAAATTATAGAAATCTAACTTAATTACTTGCAAATATCTTTTGATGAAAAATCATTGTCATGTTATGACTTATTTAATGGTGGGAGTGTACCTAACTAAAAGAAAAATATATCCTTAACTACTACACCCTAATTATTGGTTAATTTGGGCTATTCAAAGAAAAATGCATTAGTTAATTTCTTTTCATTTTTTTTATATAATACAAACATATTACAAATTATTATCGAATATGATAGATCATAAAAATTGATAAAATCATATAATAGTTCAACTTAAAGTCACAAATAATTGGATTTGATTAATTTAATGATATAATTTATCTGAAAAATATTAATAAATTAAAAATTCAATTATTGTCTCATTCTCTCCATTTCAATTATTTTCTCATCTTTTCCATTTTAAAAAAGATCTTAAAATCATAAATAAGTGAGTATAATTTGAACCTATATTAAGCAAAACACTCAAAATTATTTTTTTAAACTATCAAATTAAAAAGAAGAAAAGAAGGGAGGAGAAAATAACAATAGGGGTTTTCTCTCAAAAAAAAAAAAAAACAATAGGGGACCCCTTGGGATTATAGAACAAGATCCAAGAAGCTTCTCTCCACTATGTATTCAAAGCAATTTGTCCAAAAGACAGCACAAAAGTGTTGCCGAAAATGCATGAATGACAGGCCAATGATTCATTTGTTTCTTGTTTGTTTAGAAAACAAGAAAAAATAAAAAATTCTATAAAGCCAAGACAAAAAAAATGTGTGCAATTTCAAAGAACTAGGCAGAAAATATATTTATAGAAATTGATTAATTTGGCTGTCTCGTGAATAATTAATTACATATCAAAGTTGACCAATGATCGTTAAATAAACCGGCAAAAAGCTATTTCTACTTAAAAATATTTTAAATACACGATTATATTAAATTAGTTATTAAAATTTTTTAAATCGAACATAATTAATTAGAATTTAATAAATATGTATATTAATTATAAAAAAAAATATACATCAAAGTCCACCATATATATATATATATATATATTAATCAGCACTTGCCTCTATATATAATTTTCTCACGAATTTCAAGTTTTCTCTTTTCCATCGAAATAAAAAAGAAAGAGAGGTTGAGATGAGGTTTTAGACTTGTGCAAGTTGGCCAAGTTGAGCATGAGGAAGACAAGCATGCATCAACATGTTTAGATAATTGTAGGTTATCTTCTATTTTTCTTTTTTTTTTTCCCATGTTCTCTAAAGTTTATTTTATTTTGTTTTATTTATTTATATTTATCCCATCAATCATGATAATATTTGGATATTTCAAAAAAACATAATCATACTATATAATAATAACATTATATCATGTCATTAGTTTTTCTTTTAGATGTGTGGCTATCATCTTATATTCAAAACCCATGATATCATATTTAAAGTGATGAGTAATATATATATATATATATTTTTTTTTTTTAATTTACAGAAGAGGGGAAGGAGGGACTCGAACTCCTTCCCTTTATATATGTCTTGCTCCGCGGACGGAATGACAAATCATCCCGTCTCTAGATTAGATAGACATGTAAATTATGAATAATATTAACATATATTCTAAGTACCCATGCACATTTTGATTCTCATATTGTTGAATTATATATGCTATGAGAGTAAAAATATTACTAAAATTTATGATATAGCACAATGTTTAGTAATTAATTAGCTTATTATTAGTCATTATCTGACGTTTAATGCATAGTTTTCTAATGTAAATTAGATTCTCTAAATCCAAGATTTCATTATTAAATTATCATTGATCAAATCTTATTTTCCGGCAGAAATTAAACAATTTTTTTTTAAATCATATTGTTTACAATTACTATAAAGTTTAATTATCTAGGTTTTGGTGTAGGAAGTGATGTTAGTAAGTAGTGGTTAGCATTATTAGTTATCTGAAGTAGCTGCTAGGAGGAGGCAAAACTGCTCTTCCAGCTGATACATATATAGTTATATTCTCTTAAATTTAAATGTCAAAAATTATTAGTTTGTCATCTTTAAAAAAAATTACAAATTCTCTTTATTTTTAAATTTTAAAACATCACTAATCTTTATCTTTAAGTTCTCTTAAGTAATACAAAACTTAAATATATTTAGTTGTGTTAAATTAATTATTAAAAAATATTTAATGTTCTTATAATTTTATCTGAATCGAACTAATTAGAGTCATTAAACTTTAAATTAGATAAAAGAAAATTAATAATCAATTTAAAATTTTTTCAGTAAAATGGTATAAATATGTAGCACTTAATATTTTATTTTTTCCCCAAACACAATAAAATTACTTTGCAAATATAAATAAATTTATGATTTAATTTTTTTATGATGGATTTTTTTTGAACAATTAAGAAAGTAACTTGAACTAAAATCCTAACATACGACACATGAAAGTTTAGCTACATATAAAGTCAAAGTACTATCGAAAGCAACGAAATCTATATATATACATATAATTAATAATAACTATAGCTACTAAATTAAATGACTTCACAGCTTACGTACATGCAGTTCTTTGTTAATCTGTCATCTTCAATTAGCTTTTGCATTACCAACCCAACTGCAGCTGGGATCGATGATTAGCGCCTTGCCCTAAAGAATTCGAGATTTTCCTCTCCTTTTATTTTTTTTTTTAATTTATTAGGTTTCTCAATAGTTAGAAATTTCATCAATATTTAAGTGTGACGGTCCATCCATAATTATATATGTATATACTCTTTACTAACAGACTAACTAATATTAATAAAAAAAGAAAGCTTCTAAATTAACTTTACTTTTTTTTTTTTTTTTGACCAGGGAGGGAGATGGATTAGAACCCTCAACCTCTAAATGGAGCCGATTTCGTGGCTGGACCTAGCCAGTTCTAAGCGGGTAGCTCACATTTAAACGCCTTAGGCGAATTAAATTTATCTTTAACCATGTTATATATATACACACACATATATATTTTACACCCCATATTAGACCACGTGATATAGCTAAGGCTTATTGTTGACATTTTTGGAACTAGGTTTGAATTCAAACCCCTATCCCCCTTCTCCTAATTACTAAGAAGAAAAAACTCATAATTAATCATGTTATAGATAAACTTACTACTATTTAGAACGACATACATTAATACCGTAGGTATATATTTTGTTGATTCTAACTATTTTTTAACAAAAAAAAACTCCAAATAATAATAATAATAATAATAATAAAACTAGCAGTTCAGTTCTTGTCCCATTTAACCAATAAACACGCCATTAATTCGTGTAAACACATGAAGCTGTCTGCTTAATTATTTCTTCATGGGGAATGATCATTATGGGAAAAAAAAAAAAAAAAAGAGGTCCAGAACAATTAAGTAAATTAATTAGAAAATAGATGGGATCATATCATTGATGTATAAAATAAACTAATATTAATTAAGAATGCAAGTTTGTTTGTACACATTTTTGGACCACTTCATAACAATGATTATATATATCACTTTTCATTTGGTGTTTGATGTATGTATTTAATAATTATAATAACTTCAACTAATTTAAAATTTAAATCAGATGAATCTAATAAAAAAAATAAATTTCTTTCAACACTTCTATTTTCCCTATATAATACTTGAAGTTTAGATCTTGTTTAAGTAAATTTAAATTTTTTATCATTTAGACTAACAAATATATATATATTTCTTATGTTGTAGTGGAGACACTCTCTTCAAAATAAAAGAAAGAATTAGCCCAAGTTGACAAGTTGCCTATTTATCCCATGTATATATTTTTTGTGGGTGTTAAATTAAACAATCTGCCAATACATTTCTCTATAAAAATACATAGATATGAATGGTGCATGAGTGCTCTCATAAATACATATATATTTTCCTGTGCTTGCAAGATAGAAAATATATATAGATTGTGTTCAACAAAATTGATTATTTATTTTTTTTTTAAAGATAGCTTGAGCTGTCTTCAACTAAAGAATTGCATGGAATGAAAGAGATGGATTGTGTATATATAATGAAGATGATGAGATAAGGGTTAATGTGTTGGGAGGAGATATTCATGTGTTGTTCTTTTTAAAAGAAATGCTTGGTGATATGGTGGTGCCAACTTATTGGATTTTTTTTAGTTTCTTATCACAAAAACTTATCCTTATAAGTTTGGAATTTAATGTGTTCAATGAAATAGAAAAATGGAAAATCTCTATCAAGGCAATAAAAACTCACTTGATCAATATGAAAATTGCATTTTAAAACTATTTGAGAAAACATATATGTTTTTACTTACCATACAAAATTACTCTATATTTGACATCTAACTCAAATAATAAAAATATTTACTCTAGATAAATGAGGTCTTGGATTCAAATTTTATCTTACTATATGCATTATATAAAACTCACTTTTATGGTGGCGTTTAGGAGTGACTTATTCCTCCTTATTGCATTGTTTCCATTTTAGCTCATGAGAGCAATTTATAAATTGAACTTTTCTTTTAAAAAAGTAAAAATAATTCAAGAAATATTAATTAATAACTATTAACAACTAACTCTCGATCTCTTTCCACTTCAATAATATTGAGACTCGTATCATAGTTTTAAAAATATAAATTATTGTAAATCGCTTAAAAATTTTGTAACGGATTATTTTGATCCCTTACAAAATATTTGTAACCATCAAAATTTTAACAGGAAATTTCCATTATAAATCTGTTACAAATCCTATTTTGTAACGGATTTTGCCATTACAAAATAACATTTTTCTTGTAGTGCATATTTATTGAAAAATAATAATTTAAATTTCAGATATATATATATATATATATATTGTTTGTTTGTTTGTTTATTTATTGTGATTTGAAACAATACAAGTTTCACAGTGTCAAACCACACCAACTAAATAACAATACAGATTTCTAATAGAAAACACTTCTTTTTGGAGAAAATTATAATAAAGAAATCAATTCATAAACATTTAATTCAATTTAAAAAAAATATACATGTTTTTTCAAATTAAAATTTATCAGTTACACATACTTAGAAGAAATTGACATTTTTTTCACTGTAAAATTATATATTTTTTCAATTTTTAGAAAACAAACCTCCTCTTTAATTAAAGGAAATTCTTATCAAAATTTTTATACTAAATTTCTTCATTATTTTGAACTTTTTTCAATAATATATAATAACCATCTGTTTCTTTGTTTTATGAAATATAAATATTAGGGAAAGTCTAACCTACATTTGGTGTATTACACTCAATGGTAGTACTTAAGGTACATCATCTAAATATCTAAATTTAATTAATAAAAATATGTCATGTGTCTTTTGTTTTAAATCTTATCACTAGTTGTATATACACCCACGCCTTTGCCATTTCAAATGAGCCTGGGCCTACCTGAGCACTGAAGCCCAACATAAAGCCCACTCCAGGGCCTAACTTATGTATTACGGGGGTGTTCTCGTAATTTCAACAAAACTCAAAAACCCCATCGTCCCTCTATAAATAAACTCCAGAACTATGAACCCTAATCGCCGTCAGATTTTTTCAATCCAAATTGCAAGTTTCAATCTTTTTCGTCTTTTTGTCATAGAATTAGGTTAGTTTTTAATTGAATTTTGAGTATGGTAGAGGTGGAGATGATGATTATTTCCCCAAATGATCGAAGCTGAATATACTGTGCGATCTTAATTCTCTCTTTTAGAGAGTCCAAGCCAGAATTCTGATCCATCCAGCTCTTAACTTTGTTTTTAATTTAGGGTTTTTCTTAGGTCGCTTTCGATAGGCGTTACGTTCTTTAATGGGCAATTGCAAAATCCATAAGGACGTGTCAACGGAAGCGTAAATCAAAAAAAAAAAAAAATTCAATTCCAATTGGTTTTGCATTGTTGCTACGAATTGTCTACAGCGTAGCTAATGATTGGGATTGTTTCCATTTTTTATTTAATTTTGCTATCAATTGATTTGATTTTGATTTTGTTTGTGTGTTTTTTTGGTTGCTTCTTACTGGTGAACTCTTCCTTTGTAATGGAAGAAAATTCATGTTTCCGAAGCATATATTAATTGATTTACTTTGCCAGTATTAAACAGCACAGTGAAAATTTCTGTTTTCTTTGCTGTGTTACCTGTCTCCTGGCACATTTTTTTAATTCAGTGTACCACCAATTTCTCAAACCGAAAAAAGGTAAAAAAATAAAAATAAAAAACAGATTTTAGTGAGATTATAAATATATATATATATTTTTAAGTTTTATATGACAAATCGAACGATTAGAATGTCAATGGGATTTGGTTAAAATGTAATTTTAACAAATTAAACTATTAGAATGTTGATGGGATTTGGTTAAAATGTTAGGACCAGGGCAAAAGTTTTCTTTTTTTTTTTTTTATATTTGAAATTAAATTTTATCAGTCTTGATGAACTGGGATATTTCTAATTCTTGCAAGAAGCAAGAATTTTCAATGATATTTGGAATATTTAATTTTTAATCAGGAATTAATCAATATTACTAAACAATTTGATGGACTAAATTTGAAGAGTGATAACAATTTATTTATAGTTTAAATTGAAATATACTAATCAAATATTACTGAACTGGAAGTAAGGATACAAATATGCAAGAAGAAGAAAACCAAGTTCTCCCCATGCACATCATCTTAATGACTATAATTATACAATACAAGCAGACTACCTTATAGCAAAGCAAACACACTACTGGGTGCTGACTGACTGCTGCTGCAGCTGTAGCCTGAGCGGCAGCAGTAGCAGTAGCAGGAGTTATTGATTCACACAACCACTGATAATGAAAACTAGATTTAAGGCTTCTTACTTAATCGGTACAGCAACGATACATGATGAACTTCTCCATTGGGCGGCTGCATTCCGCGCAGACGACCTTTTCAGGAATGGTTCCGGTTGTTCCTGGCAGAATCAATCGGTTGCAGTGAAGTGGGCTCTGGTTTCCTTGGAGATAGTCAATCAATGCAGGAACAAAACCTTTCTCTTCAGCAAGGCCTTTCCATGTCTGAAAGTCTCGGAAACTTTTCAATATATCATCCCCTTTTGCCTTTGCCAATTGTCCTTCTTCAGCTCCTGATCCTCTGCAGATCACTGCCCATCCGTGGTCGCTGCCATCGAAGCTGAGCATCGTTACTATCTCTTGCATTATTGTGTCATTTTCTACTGTCCTGTTGTATTGCACCTTGGAATGCCACATGCTTTCTAACCTTACCCAAAAGAACCATATCAATGTAAGGTCTGGAAGTGTATGACTGAGCTGCTCAGTTTGAATAGTGAGATTGTTTTTTCTAACTTTTTCTCTTGGGTTGCTCTTCCCTACGTAGAGCATCTCTAACTGGATGCCTGCAGCTTGCGCAACTGTCCTTGCTTCTAGAGTGAACTTGCGTATCCAATCCATATCCTCTCCACCAAACAAACATATGTGCTTCCCTTGTTGAGCCTGAAATGCCAAAACAAGTTAAAAAATGTTCCAGTACCAAATTGATAAAGATTCATAGTGAGAAAGAGTGTGTATATTAATACCCAGATGGGAATATTTGGTTCAATTGCATCTGCTAATAAATCCATCCTCCAGCTTCCTTCTCTCCAGAGTGCTTCTTCCTTGATGCTAGTGAAAGGGAAAGCAAAGCTGCCCCAAATCCACAACATATGGATAGCATTAGGATTCACTACTTTTCCCTGAGGGTCCAAGACCACCAGCATTGGCTTCTTGCTGAATTTCCAGACTTCCTTGATGTACCTAATGACAGCCGGGTCAAGCAGTGAAGGGTGATACACAGAGTGCCATGGCATCATTGATTGGAGATTCTCAAATTGCTTTTGATTTGCATCATTCCATGGCGTTGATCGTTCCACAACTGGTAGCCACACTACCTCATATTGACTCTCAACCCTTTGCGGATTACTCTTTGCCTCACTGTATATTTGTTCAAGCACTGAAAGCTCTTCATGAGGGATGTCAAGGTCTGAAATGTATAGCAGAACATTCTTCCTCCTTAGCACATCTAGACTAACCTGAAAGGAAAAAATGGCCAAAGATTTAGTTTTTGTATGATAATTATATCAGAAAAGTATATACTGAAAGAATGTAATCAACCCTTTTTTTGGTGTGACCATCAAAAAGTGGTAGTTGATCATCCTTAGCATAAATCAGGGCCCTGAGGATCTTCATGTTATCAATGTGGATCGTTTCGAAAAGGCGAATGAGCGTCTGGAATGCTTCAAGGTGTCTTTTTTCATCTGCATATCATACAAACACTATCACTTGTCACCCGCAGTTACACACACGTTCTTGCAAATTAGAGTTGACATGGGATAGGAGTCACCTATGTGATGATAACACTGAGTGAGCTGCCTCATGAGATGTTCGTGAATACTTTTCACCTTATGTGCCAAGCTTGATAGCTCCCAAGCTTCTGTTGTCGATGCTGTGTACCTATTCAAGATGCAGAAGCAAATGTTTTAGCCTGCAATTTCTGGCATCTTATGAAAACCAAGGCATTATTATTGAGTAATTCAAGCTTTCAGCATCAGAGAAACATACTCATGGCCCATGCCGATGAGGCTACTAATTTGTGAAGCACAAGCCACGATACTCCTGATTGTCCAGTAAACAGCTGTTGGGATATGAGCAGTAGCAGTTAACATTTCCGGTGTATCGGAAGTGATGTATTGAGGCGGTAGCTCCTTGAATTCAACAATACATTTGGCAACATCTAGAGTAGCCCTGAGAAGGTTGTTCAGTGCCTCAAACTTTGTACTCAACGTGTCGGCACGTTCGAGTATCTCTGGCAATTGCTTCAGGAGTGCAACTGCTTTTGCCAGTGGATTTGTAAGGTAAAGTTGAGCTACAAGCCAGAATTCACCATAGTTCACCGAAAATGATGCTAAGGCTAGCACCACTTTTGCATCCCATGAGTAGCTTGATAGCAAGTTAAATATTGCCAATGTTGTAGCATGTGCATCTCCACCGCCAGAACACTTGCAGGATATCTGCAACAAAGCTTATAAATTTATCAGATCACTGTGAAATAATAATAATGCTCTCCAGACATCAGAATCCTATAAAAAGTATACAAAAACCTCGCAGGAAATTTTGTTGATTGTGTGCGATAAAACGTCCAGCATTTCATAAAAGCCATTCTGAAGACTTCTCTCATCCAAATCGTCGAGCAGAGCTTGATGATGAACTTCCTGCAATGAATAATACAAAGCGACCGTATTCATGAAGCTGAGTAAAGCAAACCATTGGGTAGCTAGAAAACAATACCTGATGCTGAACAATGTTAGCAAGTCCTGAGGGTGGCATAGCGCGCTGAAAAATGTCCTCAACAAGATGAAGAAGAGGTTTCACAGCGAATTCGCGGCCATCAGGTGCATGAGTAGCCTGAATTTGCTTCATCATAGCATTGTCATCTGATGATGAAAAAAGATGGCGTTCGCCTCTAGGATTTGACCTGCGAGCTACAACTGCCATTGCTGCAAAACACTTAAAACTCAAGTAAAAGAACAAGTGATCAGAGAAGAGAAGAAGAGATTGTGTGTCAGGATTTGGTTAGCGCTCACCCTTATATAGGTGATGCAAATTGGAAAATCAGAACTTAAAAAAAATGATACCTTGCTTGTAATGGGGTTTAAGAATTTTGGATAAGGGAATTATCTGCAATCTGTATCATCATTATTCATTGTTCTTTCTTTTTTTAGCTTTGTACTTGTAGTTCATAATACTATAAAAGGTTAGTCCAAGATTCGTACACTAAGCTGTAATGCTGATTAACTTTTACTATGTGAAACAAGCTGATGATACAGTAAATTTCTCCAGTTTAATCCACAACTTCTATTGTCCAGTGATTCTCTTTTTTCACCTTCTTTTTCCTTGAGAATTATCCTTTCATTTCTGTGATCAGATGCCAAAGATAGCAAGCAAAAAACAATACCCTTCTGCAGTATAAACATCTGCAAATCCAGAAACCCATTAGTTTTTCTGTGGGGAATATACTGATAAGTGTTTAACTATGTGCAAACTATAGGTACAGGCGAGAATCTGTTGTTTTGGTTTAATATGTCTGCCCTTCTTCAATTCATCATTTAAACACCTCAACTTGTTAAAAATAAACGTATTAATATTTATTTTAGTATGTCAAAAGTTATAGTGATGCTATTCCATACCATTTTGTGCTTAGAGTGACTTCATGTAAAATTATCTTCATACTTTTTCATATTTAAAACCCATGACAATACACAGTAAAAAGAAAAAAGCAAAAATTCTTTCAAGAAAATTGCAAATTAATGACATAAGCAAGAATGCATCATTAAAGTGAAAAGTTGGTGAGAATTATTAATTATCTTCAAATTTTCCACATAAAATAAAAGTTAGATGCCAAGTGTTTCCTCAAATTTCCACATCAATCTTTGCTAATCTGGCATTGAATTAAAAAACCTTTTAATAAAACATGATGAAAAAATGCAGTAATAAGACTGATTCTATAATGATTTTTCAAAGAGGATTTATCTACATTCATCTTATCTCGTTTATATTATCTATATATACTAAACTTCACTGTTTATAAGAGCTAGTGATTTTGAAATTCAAAACTAAAAACTAAATGGAGCATAAATCTGCCTTAGTCTAAATATGATTTATGCAGTATAATCATTACAAAATTCAAAAGAATCAATTGTTAATTTTTTTTTTCCAGCTAAAGGACCATGTGCTCCTACAAATAGGAGGGGCATAGAATAGTCTTCATTAGTGCATATCATTACATTATCCAATAAGATTTAAAAGAAAATACATATATAGAAATTAAAAACCCTTGCTTCCTTTTCTCTTAATTTTTTTCTTCTAGCCACCCATCTTCATTAAGTAAGGGTGGATGATTTTTGACCATTCTTGGCCTGAAATCATCTCTATACACCTCTTCTTATCGATGTATTTCTTAAATGAGTGGTTATTCTATATAGATCTGGGTTATATTTTATTTTTTGTGATTTCGTCGTCTTATTGCGTGTTTGGTTTTCCGTCATCTTATTACAATATTTTATTTTCTATCGTCTTGTTGCGACTTTTTATTTGTGTGTGGGTCATTCATACGAGCAAAACATATTCGATCATATAGAGACGACAAATCAGATTATGGTCGTCAATATGTTGCAGAATTAGAGTCATAGATATTTTAGTCACTATAGTATTATCAAATTTGTAGGTTTTGAACCGTTTTATTATACTATCAACCTGAGTGTTGTTTTATCTTTTATGATTTTTAATGAATTTATATCTGTATTTTTATTGATGCATTGAAAGTTTGAATCAATAAAATTATTTTTTCTTTTCAAAAAAACACATATATATGTACACATGTTGTATTATCTCGTAAGTTCTAGAGTTTCTTTTTTGTTCAATATGTTGATTAATGTTTTAACTATACCCTTTGTTTCAATCAAAAAAAAAAAAACTATACCCTTTGTTGATTTTTTTGGTACATATATATGTATCTTTATAAATAAAATTGAAACCATGAAATTAATTTTTTTTTAAATTAGAGTCATTGATATGTATTCTAGGTATAAATATATAAAAATTAATTTTTTTAGCTAGTTGAAGTGATTAATTTTCCACCAAAAGAGGGAGAGGTAAGGAGTTTAATAATCTAAGGATTAATTAAGAGTTATAAATAAGAATTAATCTAACCCTTTTTAATTTCATTTGTATTAATATACATATGTGTACCTCTTTTATCAGTTTGTTCTCTTAATTTACATATTGATCAATTTCACACATTGATTTGCTTAAAATAAGACATATTAACACTTTCAGCACTATTTAAAATGCTAAAATGGTATTTTTATAACTGACAAAAAAACTATTTAAACATTTAAATTAGTTAAAAAAATATTTATAAATATTAGTAAATTGAGATATTAAAATAATTAACTTGTAAATTAAAAGGGCAATCTGATAAAGGCCATAGATATTCTAAACCTTCTATTTTTATCTATCTTAATATTGTGTGTGATCATTAATCATGGTTTTGGCTCTAAGAATTTCTAAAAGTTAGAACCAATGGCCACTCTCAACTAAAGCAAAGCGAAGGAAATAGAAAAAGAAAAAAAAAAGAAAAGAGAAAAGCCTAAGTGACTGTCTTAAGCATAAGAACTAAAATGCAATAATGAGGCACGTTCCTAAAGCCTGTGATTAAACAAAAGTAAAAGGGCAATGATATCAAGGAATTTATGCTGCCAGGTGGGGCTAAAATGCTAAGCAAGAGTTCCCTATTGCAATATGATGTTTCTGGTACAAAAGAATTCAATATCTGACCGACACAAGCCGAAGTCCTTGGCAGAATTGATGCCTTCTCAGATTCAAGAAATTGACTGGAACTATCAGATCTTTTTTATATATGAATTAGCATATGCAATCATCTTTGTTTTATGTGTTCTAAAGAAAGATGGCAACCAACCTGTATAGATGTATATGATAAATCTATTTAATAGTTGAGGATTTTTGTTGTGTTTGTTCATGTTTTAAGTGCAGAAGTTTTAGTTGTTAGCTGATCTTTTTGATTGTGGAATAAATTCCAAGAGCTCATCAGAATTGTTGTCAAGCTTTTTTATTGGCAAAAGGTACAAAAAAA
>CATIWK010483402.1:0-26613 GCA_949634005.1 Mallotus japonicus
CACATCATCAAATGGATCTTGATATGGTTTAAAAGTCTGTAAACCAACATTCAAAACACTAGAAAAAGAAAGATTAAAGTTGTTAGTATAATCATAATGAATCACCAACTCATTATCCTTTTTGATGCTCTCAATCTCTAACTTTTTCTCTTCACTTATGTCTGGCTTATTTTCTCTGACCAAGTGTTTCTCATTTTCCTCACTTTTCTCACTCAACTCATTTTTCACACTCAGCTCACCTTCTTTTCTCTCAACTTCATCGGTTGCCCTCCCCAAAGTATTCCCAAAGGAAGATGGAAATGTTTCACTTTGTTGATTAAGGCAGGGATCTTCAAAAGTTGCCTTTGGTGGTGAGGTTTCAACTTGGCACTCTTCAACTTGTTGCTCAAGTTGAAATTCACATATTATTTTCTGCACATAAGTCGTCTCTTTCCTTTCATTCTCTAAAGCAAGTTCAAATACATCATGCAAAGATATAGAAGGTTCAAATTGTACAACAAGCTCCCTTCTTTCAGCAATCTCACGCTTAAGCCCACTCATGAATTTTGTAACCTTCCACCTTTCGAAATCACCTACATCACTTGCTATTACAAACAACTTAAACTTTTTAATATATTTATCAACACACATGTCATCACTTTGTTTAGGCCTCTGCAATTTAACATAGAATTTATCCCTAACATCTTGAGGAATAAAATTTTTAGTCATATATCTTTTCATTACTTCCTAATTCCTAACCTCACTATACCCATTCATTCTTTGCAACGACATCAAATCTTCCCACCAAATATCAGCATAACCAAAAAATTTACGAGTAGCAATTCTGCACTTTTGGGAATCAAAATAATTAAGAGAATCAAATATCTTCTCCATTTATTGCACCCATTTCAAATAAACATAAGGATCTTTTGTACCATGAAAACAAGAAAAGTCCATAATGTCAATTTTGGTTGACATTGCTACAAAAGAATGTTAGAAAACAAAGAAAAATAATTCAAGAACCTCACAAGAACTCCCTCACGTGTTTGCACTCAATTGATGGGGTTGTTCACTTGTGTTTAACTCAAATAGAAATGATATGATCCTCAAGAGGTGTTAACCAACCAATCTGCATTTAATTAAAAATTAAATCTAGAATCTCATGAGGATCATATCAAACATACACATAAATACATTATCTAAATAATTTTGGTCCACATACAAGGCAGTACAAGGCCTGTACATCACTTTACAAAAAAATAAGTCCATATCACAAAATTAATGGACCTTCACTTCACACTATCTAATATCTATACAAAAAACACTATCTAATATCTATAAAAAAAAAAAATTTCTGCTGTTTACAAAAAAATAAGGCAGACTGTACAAAAAATTCATGTATAAATGCATGCATAATCACAAAAATAACCAAGATTGTAAGCAGCTGGCACAAGATTTTAGGTGATGCAGTCTCCAAAATACAAGTCCTTGTAAAGAAAAAAAATAGAAGAAACGGCAAAATGAGGCTCAGAAAACATAATACAAAAGTTAATCAACAATCAAAGAAATAAAAATAAAATGAGGCTCAAGCTGCTTTGTATCAATCAATCCAATAGTGCAGCCACATTTCTGATAGCTATTCAAAAGTAAGCCACCAAAGAAACTTAAGCATGCACTAATGTAACAGTCATAAATACATAGGGTGGAAGCTTTCATCATTGCCTCAAAAGTTATGCATATGCACTGCAACAGCAATATGGGCACCTTAATAAAGAGTCTGCACATCATGTTGGTCACAGAAACAGGCAGAACCAGGTTCAAAAGCCCCACAAAATCAAACAAAGCATCACACAAGGACAAGCATCCACCAATAGTAATCAGGCAATTGAAAAAGACAGGCAGTCAGGCACATGTATGGAATTGAAGGAAAAAAAATTAAACATAAAATTTAATGATAGTATTAAGTTAGGATTTGTTTAATGCAGAATCAAATCAAGTTAGCCTGCTATTGATGTAAGAAGGGCCAAGTGTTGTTTGGTCAGGAAGATCTGTAAACAAATGAACACAAGATTAGTTAAAGTTCATTACATTTGTAGTAAATAGTATAATTTTAAGGAAATAGCTAATTTTAATTTTAGATTTACCTCTCTTAAATTTTTCCAAGTCATCAAGGGTCTCTTCAACTGAGATGGGGTTATTAGACATTCTGAGCCAATCGGATGTGCATATTAATGCCTCTAATGTCTTTGGAGTCAAAGAACTCCTAAAAACATCTAGAACACGGCCACCAGTGCTAAAATCACTTTTAGATGCTACAATTGAAACAGGGACAGCAAGCACATCATGTGCCATTCTAGAAAGAACTGGAAACCTGATGCAAACCAAGCAAGTACTAAGCATGATGATGCACTTAAGTATAATGGACCAACTACAAGGGCTAGAACTAAAAAGTTTTAAAGATGCTTTGCAAGTCTTTATGAAGTCCATATGGTGTGAGGCAAATGAAACTAAGATCCAAGATGAGAAGGATCTTCATTTTGTTCATTTAATTCAAGTTCAAGAAGGGTGCATGGCTATGCCTGGTTTGAAGCAACTTTGAGTTGATTCTTGACTTTTGTACCTTTGTAGCATGGTTCAGTATTTTGGCTATAACGTTTGCTACAGAAGTTTGATTGAGCTAATTCAAGATGATATAGAAAGTTAAGACAAAGAGCTACAACTTTTTTGAGGACCATTTTGGCAAATTCGATCATCTTTATAGGCGAAAATGGCAGACACTGCCTTGTGTCTTTCAAACACGGCCATGCTACATGATTGTTATATTTTTGCTTAGCAGTGCACACGGCCTCGCATAATTTAAGCATGGCCATGCGTGACGAGACCATCTTATAATTTAGGGTTTTCTTATGAGTTTTTAGTCATCTTTGTTGTCTATTTTACCCTTTGTTCTATTAACATTATAAATAGTCGTCTTAGGGCTGTAAACAAACCAGTTGTTGAATTTTCTTGATTTATATCAATTTATTTGAGAGGTTAGAGTCCTTTATTTGGTTCTTAAAAGAACTTTTGTGAGATTATCAAGTGAAGGCTTGATACTTTCAAACCTAGTTTGATTTAAACCTAAATTGACTTAGTTTGATATTAGGTTTTCATTGAACGACCTTTAATTCTTTGTAACTAAGGTTCTTAAGTACGGGTTATTTAAGGGTCTTGTTGGGAGTTAGAGTTTTCTAGCTTGATTCATTGAACGATCCTTGGTAAAGACATCAAGACTGAATACGGGTTTGGTACAAGTTAACCACGTTCGTATCATTTGGTATCAGAGCTTTGGCTCAATAATCAAGTACATATCTTTATTTTCAATTGTTCTTTGCATTCTCAAAAAAAAAAATCAGAATTCTTTGTGTCTTGTTTCGTTCATTCCTTATGTGTTGATTTTTGTTATCAACTCTACTCTCTTTGTGATTCCTTTTGTTTCTTTGTTATTCCTACCATCATTCTCATTTTAATTTGATTGTTTGCATTTGTGTTAGTTTAAAAAAAAAGTTACAAATTCAAAAAAAAAAAGTGCAAATTCAAAAAAAAAAAAATCAAGTAGAATTCTTTTAAAATCCGTGTGGGTATCCAAATTCAAGTGCTTTTCCCACTTCAATTTTGAATTATTCTTAAGTTGCATTTTGGGGTAGTTTAAACACTTATTCCAAATTTTCTTGCTCGCGTTTTGTTTGGTTATTGTTTTTGTTCGTTACATTTTCTTTGGTTCCTATAGTCAATTTGAGTTTAATTTAACTTTGTTTGAGTTGTATTGAGGTTAATTTGATAATTAGTAACTTTAGTTCCATAAGAACTATAAGAGAGGAATTAGAGAGATGTAAAAGGCGAGTGGTGAGGTCATTAAAGGGTAAAAGCCAAATTGAGTGAAACACGAGTGTTGAGTGACATCCTTTGAGTGTAAACATATGAGGGAGTGTTATTTATGAGGTTCTTTTGTGTCTTTATTTTAATGACAGGTTCAAGTGGAGCAGACAAGGATCCCGAATGGAAGCACTTTTATGAAGGCAATGCAAGAGCAAATGAGTCAATTAATTAATAGCCATAAAGAGGTCCAAGAGTGGATAGGGAGGATGGAGCAAAGTCAAACCGAAGGTGCAACCAACAATAACAACCAAAATGCACTAGAGAAGCCCGAAGAGGAAGATGGGCTGATGAAGATGAAGAATCTTTTGATGATAATGTTCAGACCCGTGAGAGATAAGATAACAACCTTGGGAGTATAAAATACCTATCTTTCATGGTAGAATTGATCCTGAAGCCTATCTAGCATAGGAAAAGAAGGTGGACTTTATTTTTTATTGTCATAATTATTCCAAAGAAAAGAAAGTCAAACTTGCCACTGTTGAGTTTGTAGACTATGCCCTAGTGTGGTGGGATCAGTTAGTGGTGATAAGAAGGCGTTGTGGAGAAGCACATATCTCTACATGGAAAGAGATGAAGACTATCATGCGGAAGCGGTTTGTGCTAAATCACTACTATAGAGGTTTGCTTAATCGACTTCAAGGCCTTAGACAAGGTTCAAGAAGTATTGAAGAGTACTACCAAGAGATGGAGATGATTATGATATGGGCTAAGATCGATGAAGACCATGAACAAACCATGGCTCGTTTCTTGAATGGGTTGAATAAGGAGATTGCTAATGTTGTGGATTTGCATCCATATGTGGAGTTAGAAGATATGTACCACATGGCACTCAAAGTAGAGCAACAAATAAAGGGTAGAACTTCTAAGTCTCATGTGACCACAACAACATCCAATTGGAAGACAAAATGGAAAGAGGGTGATAAAAGTACTTCCAAGCCTAAATATGAGAAATGAGGCAAGGAAGGAGGGAGTTCAAAGCAAGTTGAAGCACCCAAGCCTAAGACAAGTTCCATTAAGTGTTTCAAATGCAAGGGAAAAGGACACATGCAACGAGATTGTCCAAATAAAAGGGCAATGATCATTGTTAATGGGGAGTATGATACTAAAGATGATGAGGAGGAAGATGAGATGCCCCCACTTGAAGATGCAAGTGATGTTGAAGAAGATCTTAAAGAAGTTGACTACAAAGATTTCCTAGTTGTAAGGCGTACATTGAGTACACAAACAAAGGTAGAAGAAGATGAACAACGTGACAACATCTTCCATGCAAGGTGCCGAGTTAAAGGCAAGGTATGTTGCTTAATCATTGATGGAGGTAGTTGTACAAATGCAGCTAGTACTTTATTAGTTGAAAAGTTTGATTTACCAACTTTGAAGCATCCTAGGCCATATAATTTATAATGGTTGAATGATTGTGGAGAAGTTAGGGTTACTAAACAAGTACTTGTTTCATTTTCTATAGGGAAATATATTAATGAGGTCCTTTGTGATGTTGTGCCCATGCAAGCCGGCCATATTCTTTTAAGGCATCCATGGCAATTTACTAGAAGAGTTACTCATGATAGTTTTGCAAACAAATACTCTTTTGTCATGGATGGCAAAAATATTGTACTTTTACCTTTGTCACCCAAAGAAGTTTATGAAGATCAAATGATAATGAGAGAGAGAGAACGTGCATATGAGAGAGAAAAAGAAAAGAATGTGTAGCAAAAGGAGAGATGTGAGAAAATCAATGAGGGGTGTGAGCAAAGAGTGGAAAAAGGAGAGCTAAGAGTGGATGCACAAAAGAAAAGAGAGGCACGTGCAAAAGGAGAGCATGAGGGGAAAAAGAAAGAAAAACAAGTGAGTTTCTATGCAAGAGGGAGTGATGTCAAAAAGCATATTTTTCTCAAATGCCAATGATTGTACTTTTGTACAAAGAGGCATATTTGATCACTAATGAACTTGACATTTCTTTGCCTATTTTTAAGTCTCTTTTACAAGAATATAAGGATATCTTTCCCGAGGAGGTGCCCAGAGGATTACCACCCTTAAGAGGGATCGAGCATCAAATAGACTTCATTTCGGGTTCCCAAATTCAAAATAGACCACCATATCGATGTAATCCCGAGGAGACAAAGGAGTTACAACGCAAGTGGAGGAATTATTGGATAAAGGGCTGATTAGGAAAAGCATGAGTCCATGTGCCGTACCCATTTTGTTGGTACCCATGAAAAATGGTTCATGGCATATGTGTGTTGATTGTAGAGCTGTCAACAAGATAACGGTAAAGTATCGTCATCTTATTCCTCATTTGGATGAGATGCTTGATGAGTTGCATGGTGCATGCATTTTCTCTAAAATTGATCTTAAAAATGGTTACCATCAAATTAGGATAAGAGAAGGGGATGAATGGAAAACTGCTTTTAAAACAAAAGATGGGTTATATGAGTGGTTAGTTATGCCTTTTGGGTTAACTAATGCACCTAGCACATTCATAAGATTGATGAATCATGTTTTGCATGCATTTTTAGGGAAGTTTGTAGTTGTTTATTTTGATGATATACTTGTTTATAGTAAATCATTAGATGAACATCTTCAATATGTACGTGTGGTTTTTGATGTTTTACGCAAGGAAAGATTATTTGCTAACCTTAAGAAATGTTCTTTTTGCACAAGTAAACTTGTTTTCCTAGGGTTTGTAGTGAGTGCGCAGGGCATTCAAGTGGATGAAGAGAAGGTTAAGGAAATTAAGGCATGGCCTACACTTAGGTCAGTTGGAGAAGTTCATTCATTCCATGGATTGGCAAGTTTCTATAGAAGATTTGTTTGAAATTTTAGCACTATTGCCGCTCTATTGACTGAAGTGATAAAGAAGAATGTGGGATTCAAATGGGGAGATGCACAAGAGGAAGCATTTAACATGCTTATGGATAAGTTGATTTATGCCCCTTTACTTTATTTACCCAACTTTGCTAATACTTTTGAAATTGAATATGATGCCTCAGGTTTGGGTATTGGAGCTGTACTTATGCAAGAAGGAAAGCCGATCGCTTACTTTAGTGAGAATTTGAATGGAGCTGCCTTGAAGTATCCCACATATGATAAGGAGATGTATGCATTAGTTTGAGCCTTGCAAACGTGGCAACATTACTTATGGCCTAAAGAGTTCGTGATTCATACGGACCATGAATCCTTGAAGTACCTAAAAGGACAACAAAAGCTCAACAAAAGACATGCAAAATGAAGTGAGTTTATTGAGTCTTTTCCATATGTCATAAGGTATAAGCAAGGTAAGGAAAATATAGTTGCTGATGCATTATCTCAAAGATATACACTTCTTTCCATTCTTGATGTTAAGTTACTGGGTTTTGAATATATAAAGGATTTATATGCTAATGACCATGACTTTAGCAAATTTTATGATGCTTGTGAAAATGTTTCATTTGAAAGATACTATAGGCATAATGGTTTCTTATTTAAAGATAATTGATTGTGTGTTCCTATGAGTAGTATATGTGAACTTTTAATGAGGGAAGCACATGAAGGTGGATTAATGGGACATTTTGGTGTTACTAAGACTTTAGATGTTTTGCATTATCACTTTTATTGGCCTAATATACGCATAGATGTTCAAAGAATTTATGATAAGTGCATTATGTGTAAGCAAGCTAAGTCTAAGTCTAAGCCTCATGGGTTATATATGCTACTACCCGTACCTAGTATGCCTTGGGTTGATATCTCCATAGATTTTGTGTTGGGTTTACCTAGGTCTAAATGTGGTAATGATTCAATATTTATGGTTGTGGATCGATTTTCCAAGATGGCACATTTTATTGCTTGTAATAAAACTGATGATGCCTCAAATATTGCTAATATTTTCTTTAAGGAAATTGTGCGTTTACATGGTATGCCTACAACTATCGTTAGTGATAGGGATGCTAAATTTCTTAGTTATTTTTGGAAGACTTTGTGGGGTAAATTGGGGACTAAATTGTTATTTTCTACTACATGTCACCCCCAAAACTGATGGTCAAACTGAAGTAGTAAATCACACTTTAGGACAATTATTCTGTACATTGATTAAAAAGAATTTGAAATCATGGAAAGAATGTTTGCCACATATTGGGTTTGCCTATAATCGTAGTGTGCATTCATCTACTCATTATTGTCCTTTTGAAGTTTTTTTATGGTTTTGTTCCTTTGAGTCCATTAGATTTGACTCATTTGCTAGTGAATATGAGAGTTGATCTAGATGGTAAAAAGAATGCTGATTTTGTTAGGGCATTACATGAAAAAGTGCGCATGAATATTGAACAAAAGAATTCAAAGGTTGCCCAAAAAACTAATAAAGGGCATGTGAAAGTCATCTTTGAACCTAGTGATTGGGTTTGGGTTCATTTTAGGAAGGAGAGGTTTCCTAGTTTGCGTAAGTCTAAATTGAATCCTAGAGGTGATGGCCCTTTCCAAGTTCTAGAAAGGATTAATGATAATGCTTACAAGATAGATTTGCCAGGTGATTATGGTGTTAGTGCTACTTTTAATGTTTATGACTTATCTCCTTTTCATTTTGACGAGGTTGATGATTTGAGGTCAAATCTTCTTAAGGAAGGAGGGAATGATGCAAACCAAGCAAGTACCAAGCATGATGATGCACTCAAGTATAATGGACCAACTACAAGGGCTAGAAATAAAAAGTTTAAAGATGCTTTGCAAGTCTTTATGAAGTCCATATGATGTGAGGCAAATGAAATTAAGATCTAAGATGAGAAGGATCTTCATTTTGTCCATTTAATTCAAGTTCAAGAAGGGTGCATGGCTATGCCTGGTTTGAAGCAACTTTGAGTTGATTCTTGACTTTTGTACCTTTATAGCATGTATTTTGGCCATAATGTTTGTTACAGAAGTCGAACTGAGCTGATTCAAGATGAATGAAAAGCTAAGACAAATAGTTATAACTTTTATGAAGACCATTATGGCAAATTCGATCATCTTTGTGGGCGAAAGTGGTAGATACGGACGTGCATCTTTCAAACACGGCCATGCTACCTGATTGTTATTTTCTTGCTTAGCAGTGCACACGGCCGCAAGTAATTTAAGCATAGCCGTGCATGACGGGACCATCTTATAATTTAGGGTTTTCTTAAGCGAGTTTTTAAGCCGTCTTTGTTGTCTATTTTACCCTTTGTTCTATTAACATTATAAATAGCCGTTTTATGGCTGTAAACAAACCAGTTGTTGAATTTTCTTGATTTATATCAATTTATTTGAGAGGTTAGAGTCCTTTCTTTGGTTCTTAAAAGAACTTTTGTGAGATTATCAAGTGAAGGCTTGATATTTTCTAACCTAGTTTGATTTAAACTTAAATTGACTTAGTTTTATATTACGTTTTCATTGAACGACCTTTAATTCTTTGTAACTAAGGTTCTTAAGTACGAGTTATTTAAGGGTCTTATTGGGAGTTAGAGTTTTCTAGCTTGATTCATTAAACAATCCTTGGCAAAGACATCAAGACTGAATACGGGTTTGGTACAAGTTAACCACATTCGTTTCAAAACCTATCTGAATTCACTTTTCATTTAATAAATCTTCTAAAAATAAACCAGATCTACAAATCTAGAATGAAAAATGCAAAATTTTTAAACTATATCTACAAATACTTCTAAAATCATAAATTTTTAAACAATATTGAAATGCATGCAAGGTATCCACTAAATAAAAGTCGATAGAAAACTATTTTTTTAAAATCAAATAAAAAAAAATTATACACACAAAAACTATAATTTTTGGTATATCATATCCCAAAAAAAATCATCTAATATCAAGAATCGACATGAATATAAAAAAAAAATTAAAGCCTTTACTAGATCTCATTAGCCATCACATGAATGATTGAAATGAACCGTTCTGAATGAGATCTCAAGGTAATCGACACTAAGGCACTAAGAGTTCAACAAAAATAAAACAAGAACACCACTGAATAATGAAATAAGACCATCGATTACATATGTCACGCAATTCACTGTAATCTAACAATATAGAACAAGAAAAGGTTGAACTCGAACCCAGATCAAGTGTTAATGGAAGAAAATAGGAAGAAATAGGGGGCCAAATCAATTTTGTAAGGTTCTGGAAGGATAATAGAAGAAGAGTTGGGAGGAGGCGGCAGAGAGAAATGAAAGTAGGGTTAGAGTTTTTAGGTTTAAGATGTATATAAACTAGGTTATTAGGGTTAGGGTTAACTTTATATATATATATATATATATATAGATATATATATATTAATATTAATTTTGGTTTTCGGTCAGTACAAACCTTAAACCGAATCGATTACCGAAAACCGGCTTTCCTGACACATCTCTACCGAACCAAGCCAAATTACAAACCGATTTGGTTCGGTTTGACAATTTCAGCTCTCGGTTCTTGCACACTCCTACTCACAAATGAGCTCAAATGAGCTCCTTACCGAGCTCACAAATGAATGAGCTTGAACTATAATCAAACAAGCCTTAACGAACGAGCCTGAGCCGAACCCGATCTTGATGAGCCTGAGCTGAATTCGAGCTCGAGCCTAGATTTTGAAAAATAAAAGAGCCCGAACCAAACCCAAGCCCTCCTCAAATTTTACGAGCCAAACCTGAGTCTTTGATAGTTCGGCTCGGTTACACCCCTATCCAAACAAATAAAAAAAACGGATTCAATAATAATAAAAAAAGAACCTAATTTAGTTAAAATGGCCTAAAACAAATTAACTAACTAATTATTACCAATCTTCAAAAAAAAAAAAACACTAATTATTACCAGATATAAATCGTGAACAAGTAAAAAATAAAATAAAATAAGCCAATTAACAAACAACCCTAATCTAGTCTCCTAATTCTAATTAATTTTAAAACCCTAATTTTGATTTCTATGCCATTGGTTTTAATTAATTTACCCAATTGAAACCCTAATTACTAACCATTTAATTAAAATACATAACCACACACACATGATTTCACTATTCTCACTATTGGGGCTATTACAATAATCTACTAAAATTAAATTAATTACAACCAAAAAAATAATAATAATAAAACTGCCATCAAACTACATAAATAAAAAAAATAAACCGTAAAAATGACTTTCAAATACAAAATTTAATCCATGGCATTCCATAGATCTTCATGGGTTTTGTTCTCCATAGTGAATTCAAGTCACCCCATCCACGATCATAAACACAAAAACAAAATAAATAAGGATTAGTAATTAAACAAAATTAAAACTTAAAATTAAATGAAATCAAAATCAAATAAAAATAAAAAGAATAAAAAAAATAAAAATAGAAAGGAGTAGAAGAAGAGATGATTTAATGGATGCAATATTGATTCCCCTCAGAAGAGATTATCAGCGATTGATGGAAGCATGTGACTTTTGTTGTGTTTGTCTGTGATTTTAATTTGAATTGAATCTGATTGATGGTTAAGAACTAAAAAAGTACGTGAAAATAAAGAAGAGTGGGTGTGTTTTGGCTCACGACAAAGAATCAGAAAAGTAGAGAAAAATAATAATAAGCCAGCAGCCTCCCTCACTATGAAAGAAAAGTACATATTTATAAACAAAACACCCTATAACCCTAAGTTGAGAACATGATAAAAATAAAATAAAACAATTTATTTTTATTATTTATCTGATAAATAAATATTTATCAAATAAATCAAATAACAACCAATTCAAAATAAAAAAAAATTATCAAACAAATAAAATAATAAATAAAGAAATTTTCCAGGACCTCTTTCTCCGATCGGAAGTGTGAATTTCTGATCATAAATCTACATTGCTGATTCGGAATAAAAAATGCAAAGTGGCCAATTTGGCCACTGATTAGACAATCAAAAAATTTATGGCCAAAAGTTGGCCACTTTTCAATTATTTTGCATTCTTTTGGCCCTTTTATTTATTTTTTATTTTTTTGAAAAATTACTTTGAAAATTTATTTTTTAAAAAATTATTTTTTGAAAATTTATTTAAATAAATAAAATTTAAAATAGGTCCTTAAAAATTACAATTTAGTCCAAAACCATTAAATCAGATTCAATAAATCTAATTTCACAATTAATTTTCACCATTGAGTCTTTTGTCGCATCCAAACTCAAATCATCTAGAAATTGGGTGTTTACACTAACATGCAAAAAGAAAAAGGGGGGTGGGGGTGGTGTAATATTTGATTTTTCTTATATTTAGCCTTTGTTTATCCAATTTCTTATGTTAGAAACATTATATAAATAATTTAGTAACTCATAAATGAATGATAATTGTTGATACCCTAAATTTCAGTAGTCCCCTAAAAATCCTATGATGAAGGTTCCTGTTGACAAGACACGGAGAAAACGTCTTCGGAAGTCATCCCGAGCGCGCTCAAATAGGGTGGAAAACCCAAAAACACCTAAAAACATCAAAATTCACCTAAAAACACATACCCGAACCTCAAAAACAGTCGAAAATGGACCAAAACAGTCAAAACGGAAGAAAAACAAGGTTGAGAGCCCATGGGTCGGCCCGGCCCGGCCCACACCCACGGGTCGCCAAACCCATACCCGTGGGTTGAACCCTGGGTCTATAAAAAATCAAATTTTCCTATTTTTTGGGGGACTTTTGGCACTTTTTTTTAAAAAGACACTTAGAGAGAGAAAACACTACTGCATTAGGACGAATTTGTGACTCTCTCTCTCTTTAAAAAACCTCTCCTTTGCAAGTGGAGACCCATTTCCAAACACTCTTTAGACTACTACTTATTAATTTTTAGGATTTTTAGTATCCTTTCTAACCAAACCGAACATCATCTTTGTCAAAAGCGCGGTCCAAGGGTAATTACCTGATCCTTCTCAAGATCTCCAACTCTTTTATATAAATTTTTGCATTTGCATTATCATTCTCTTATTCTCCTACTCCTTTCTTTCGTTATTTATCATTTTTGCATTTTATTTCTTTTTATTTTAATTATTTATTATCTTGTGATTGACTTGTGATTTTATGGTGATTTTTGAAGTTTGGAATAAGATATGTAGAAGGAGTGGGTAGTTCGGGTGATTCCGGGTGTGTTTGCATCATTTTTTGCATTCATTATTGATTTTTTATCATTTTTGCATCAATTTTCTTTTTGTGTAAAAAATGGATATTTTGGTGCTAAGGTTTGCATTTTTATTTATTTATCACCATCTTTATTTTCTTTTTTTGATAAATTTGTTATTTTTATCATAAAGTTCATATTTTTATGGTAAAAATGACATTTTTATCTTTTTATTATTTTTATTGCATTTCTATTATTTTTGTCATTTTTATTTTCTCTTTTGATAAATTTGTTATTTTTATCATAAAGTTCATACTTTTATGGTACAAATGACATTTTTATTATTTTTATTATTTTATTGCATTTTTATTATTTTTTCATTTTTTATTTTCTTTTTTGATAAATTTGCTATTTTTATCATAAAGTCCACATTTTTATGGTAAAAATTGCATTTTATAATTTTTATTATTTTGTCAATTTTTATTTTGCTTTTTTGATATATTTGTTATTTTTATAACAAAGTTCATATTTTATGGTAAAAATTGCATTTTTAACATTTTTATTATTTTATTGCATTTTTATTATTTTTGTCATCTTTATTTTCTCTTTTGATAAATTTGTTATTTTCATCACAAAATCCACATTTTTATGGTGAAAATGACATATTTATCATATTTATTACTTTATTTGCATTTTCATTATCTTTTAGGGGAAATTACATCAACAACCCCAACCTTTGGGGGTACTTTCAAATAAAACTCTATCCAATTTTTTCTTTCAAATATAACCATAACCTTTAAAACGTTATAAAAAAAAGCCCTCCTTGGATGACTATACTGTAACAGGAGATGAAAATGTTTTTTTATGATCCATGGGCCCACTTGGATGACTGTAATGGTAGTAGGAGATGAAACCGATGTATTTGCCTCCAAATTGATATTTTCTCCCCCTCCAATTAAGTGGTTCATTTTGGATTAGCAGACTGTTTACACAGATAAAAGTGCAACTTAGTTATTACAATAAAAAATTCAGCACACTAGGTATATGAAATTTCAACTTAGCATACTAGGTATATGAAATTTCAACAAAACACTCAGCATTACCAGTATAGTCATCCAAGGAGGGCTTTTTTTGATAACATTTCAAAGGTTGTGGTTATATTTGAAAGAAAAAATTGGATAGGGTTTTATTTGAAAGTACCCCCAAAGGTTGGGGTTGTTTATGTAATATCCCCTTGTCTTTTTTATTAATTTTGTTTCCTTTTTTGGTAGATTTGTTATTTTTATCATAAAGTTATGATCATTTTTATCATTTTCTATTATCTTGATTTGCATTTTTATTATTTCTACCATTTTTATTTTATGTTTTGATAAGTTTGCTACTTTTATCATAAAGTCCATATTTTTATGGTAAAAATTGCATTTTCATCATTTTTATTGCATTTTTGTTATTTTTATCATTTTTATTGCATTTTTCATTATTTTTGTCGCTTTTATTTCCTTTCTTGATAAACTTGTTATTTTTATCATAAATTCCATATTTTTATGGTGAAAATGATACTTTATCATTTTATTATGTTAATTTCGTTTTTTTCATCATTAGGTTAATTGCATTATTTATTTATTTTTATCACTCTTGTGATTCTTATCCTTTTATTTTAATTCCCTTGCATTTTTATAATAAAATTCCTATTTTTATGGTAAAGGTGCCATTTTTATTACTTTTGTCATCCTTATTATTTTATTATTTTCATTTCTCCATTTTAATTTCTTAAATTTCCTTATCATAAAATCTTATTTTTATATAAAAATGATAACTTTGCACCAAAATACCCAAATTCCAAAACCTTGCATCATGCATTTTCGTTAGCATCCTTGTCTGCTTATTGTTTAATTATTTCGTTATATCAATTGCTTATCCTTCCTTCATGAACGAAATATATAAAATTGCTCTGAATGTGATTGTGCCTACATGTGCATGAAGACTAACCTTTGTTTTGCAGGTTTATTAGAATAGGGATTTTCTTTCTGTTTCTTTTTACTTTTGATGTAATGAATAGAATATGGAATTTCCAAGCCATGTAATCCTTAATCTCGATCCCCCTTTTGTTTTCCATTTTTGATGTATTTATTAGAATAGGCTTTCTCCGAGGGTTATAATCCTTAATTCCTTTCCCCATTTTTATTTCGCTTATTTTATTTGTGTGTTTATTTTATTTTATTATTTATTGCATGCTTGTGTGTTATTTGCTACTTGCTCATTTGTTTGCATAATTACTTATTTGGTTGACCATGGTTTGTGAATGTTTGTTTATTTTTGTGATGTATGTGCGCCTATTTCAACTATCCCGCATTTCAACTTCCATTTTCATGCAATTTAAATCTACTAACAATTAAATGTGGTAAATGCATCATAAAACTGAAACTAAGGTGAAGGAATGAGTAATTAAGTAATGCATGATAAGAAACAAGATAAGTAACTCCTACTCTTTGAACTCGAAATCTCTCGTTAGGAAAGTGAGTTTCTTTAAAATTCACTTTTCTCGCTGAAAGTCGGGTGGCTACTCCAATCTATATAGCCTATCCAGGTATACCCTCCCACATCAATAACATCCAGCAGATGGTTGCCTTAGCCTTGTTGCCCCGACATCACACTTATCTTGTCCCGATACTGACCATACGGAAAGTCAGATCTGCACGCACACAATAACACAAAATTAAAATCTCCTCTCTTATCAAAATCACTCACATCTATAAGTAAAGAAGAAGATTCCATATATTTGATCACAATATTTACATATTAGAGTCCTTGGGTAACTTTTATTCATACAGCAAAGGCAAGTTTTAACTACTAAAACTTTCGGTAATACTACAACAAATAAATAATTCTTTTAAAGAGAATTTTATAAGAACATCTTGATGGATCGCATGATAGGTTACATATAGGACAAAAATAACTAATGAACCATTGATAGATTCTTCTGATCTTATAAGTGCAGTTCATAGGGGTCCTAAACTGCAATCTTGTGCCAAGCAATCACACTCCTCAAATTTACGTTATAATTAAAAAGGTTGGCAACAAAATGTATGTATATATATATATATATATATATATATATATATATATATATATATATAAGCTTGTCTAGTAATTTGGTGATTAGATTAGAGAGGTGACAGTATTTGGTTGACAAATAATCAAGGATTCATAAGACCAAAGAACTAGTTTCGCTGTAACATTAAACCTAAATAAACAGTTTTAAATTTTCTTTTTATGAAGAGTTATTTCCTCTAAATCTCCTGACAATTAAAACTAGATTTCGCTGAAATGTGAACTGCATGAAATGTGAAATAAGACCTAGATTTCACATATAATAAAAATTGTAGAGAAAATTAAAATCAATGAAATCATCATAAAATAAAAATTTAAATTGATTCATACTTTTTTGATAGATTTGATTAGTAGCTTCTTAATATAGAAAAAAAAGGAAGTCAAAGTGATTTAATGAAGGTAGAGAAATAAAAAATAAAAAGTGTTCTTTTAAAAGCGTGTATTTTTGTTGTTACAGGCGTTAGGTTAATAAAAATACATATATGTGGGCTTAATCATTAAGGGGTGATCTAAAACTTCTAGGATATAGAACTTTTGGTAGAAATAAGTGTCGCTACTTCCCTTTGGAAGTGGACTGCTTAATAAGAGAGAAGGAATAAAAAAAAGACTGGAGAGAGAAGAAGTTTGAAGTTATGAAAATGCTTTCAATTACTTGATTAATTTATTCAAGTAATGCGATTTATATACAACATTTTTTCCTAGAATAGATAACTAAAGCTAGTAAATGAGTTTAAACCATTCACAATCTATGGTTGTTCTTAAAGATTTAACTATTTATAATTAACTGATTATAACTAACCAACCCATAACTAATCATAACCAATTAATTATAGCTAATAATAGATTCATCTAGATCATGGCTCCCCCATTTAGGAACTTTAAGCTCCTGCTCAAGTTATGTTAAGATGAGGAAACTCTATAGCTGCCTTATCTAGTATGTACCACTTAGATTTTTTGGGAAGTTGACCTTTTCTGCCTATGTGGAAATATTCATATTTTCCATGCCAGGTTTCATGAACGTTTTGCTCCAATATACAGTCATCCTGTAAAGGATCTTCTCGTACTATCTTCAAGTCATCGACTGAGGGAAGATGGGCATCCTCATCAGGATCATCATCTAATAGAGATGGTTTAAGCAGTTTCAAGTTCTCGACATTAATGACCGAGTACATATGCATGTATGGTGGTAGGTCGAGCTGGAAGGCATTATCACCAATTTTCTTGATGATTATGAACGGTCCATATCTGATAGGCTTCAATTTCTTTCCTTCTCCTTGTAACCGCTCCTTACCAAGGTGTAGCCATACTAGGTCACCTTCTTTGAAATTACATAGTCTGCGATGTTTGTCATAGCGATTTTTATACCGCTGCTGTGAATGTTGTAGTTATGCTTTCAATTCTGAGTGAATCTTTCTAACTTGTTTGAGAAATTTCTATGTTCGAACATGTTCTTCTTCTTCCTTTCCACTTAATGTTTTGTCACCCGTAGTGAATGCCATGACAAAAGAGCTTTAATGTAAGTAACCCAAACAAACCTCGAAAGTAGATTTCAGTGTGGAGTCATGAATTGCTTTGTTAAAAGCAAATTGTAACTAGGGGAGACTTTCATCTTATGTTATTGGATGCTTGGAATCATAACCCTTTATTAAATGCACCATAGTCCAATTAAC
The DNA here is from genome assembly GCA_949634005.1 of Mallotus japonicus. Classification (NCBI taxonomy): domain Eukaryota; kingdom Viridiplantae; phylum Streptophyta; class Magnoliopsida; order Malpighiales; family Euphorbiaceae; genus Mallotus; species Mallotus japonicus. The sequence continues at coordinate 17,707 of CATIWK010483402.1, forward strand.
AACCTTTGTTTATCCATCTGTTTGTGGATGACACTATGTTTTAAACTGGTATCCATCATTCCTCATAAGGACCTCCAGAAATAGCCTAAGAATCGACTGTCTTTGTCTGATATAATCGATGTTGGGAGGCCAAAATGTTTCCAAACATTCTGGAAATATAATTTAGCTGCCCCTTCCCTTGTGATAGTCTTCTTGCATAGAATGAGTATCACCATCTTACTGAAATGATCCACAACTATGAACAAGTAATCATTCCCGGACTTGGTTTTAGGCAATCCTCACTACAAGAAAAATGGGAATTTGAAACGCAAGAGAAATGTCACAAAAAATAAAAAAAAATGTCACTAAATCTTTTTTGTGACGAAAAAATATCATCGCCACTGGCGTGGTAATAGCCAGGTGGCAGATGCTCTATTACGACGAATTTTAGAATTCGTCTCTAAAAATTTTTATTTCTGACAAAAAAAAAATGTCCCAAATTATCTGAAACTAACTAGATCAAAAGTAATAGGAGACGAAAATTTTTGTCTATAAAGAGTTTATTTAGGGACGTTTTTGTTTTTGAGACGTTTTTGTTTTTGTCTTAAAAATATAACTTACTATTGACATTTTGGTTTTTCGTCTCAATTATATATCGCTTATTAGTGACATTTTTATTTTTTGTCTAAAAAATGTATGACTTATTAGTGACATTTTTATTTTTTATCTCAGAAATGTTTTTTATCTTTTCATCTTTGTTAGTTAATAAATAGAGACATTCTTATTATTTTACCGCAATATTAATAAAAATAACTACAATAATAATATTTAATAATAATCCATTGAGATACTATAATACACCAAGAACTTAATTATATTAAATCAAAAAAAGTTGTATTGGTTAACAGTGTTTACCCCCTGTACAAGTGATTTCAAAATCCAAAAAAAATGTAGACAATATAAGTCACCATACCTAATCCCAATCCCAATCCTTTCACATAACCTTGCACCTTCTTCAATTGATTTCTTCAATAACTCTTGCATTTGATTCTACAAAATTAAGAAAAAATCAGTCAATAACCTCATATAGCAATTACAAGCCAAACATTAATTTACCATCAATTAAAGACTTACATAATGTTCCTTTTGCTTTTAGTGATGTCCAGTTTTTTCCTTTACTAAAATGTGTATGCTTGTACAATTGTATGCGCCCACATTGTCGGCCATCATTTTGTTTCTTGGCCTATTGTAAGAATATCAAGTAATAAAAGAATAATGCAACAAAGCCAAAATAGCAATTCAAAGTTATAAAATTAATTGCAACATCAAATTATACAAAAATCTCACAAGCTCATGTCGAATAACAATAAATGCTCGCGTTCCTTGGTTATGTAGAGTCCTCATTTTGGCCCTACTATCAGCAGCCTTTTTACACTTTTCCTACAATATAAAACATCATAAAAGACTATCTTTGTACAAGTATTCACATGAAAGTTAAAGAGAAACAAGACAATTATACTTTAACATGTTCTTTTGACCAATAATCACAGTTACTTTTTCAGGTATATTTTGAAGAGCTATATAATCAGTCTCAAATGTCTCATAATACTTGTGTAATGCATATCTACGACTTCTGAACCGACCACTAAGAATACCATTGATAGTGGTTTTCACTCTTTGTTCAGAATCCAAACTTGGAATTTTTAGTCTCATATGTTTTTAACACAATAAATTCATGTAAGAAATACTCATATAACTTCAGAATTAGATAGCGACATTGAAAAATATTATTGGATTATAAATAGAGCAGCAAAGAAGTCTATGTTACTTCACATTAGCATAAAAAAGAAAAGAAGTACAATAACCCCAAATTACTAGTTTCAAATGTTCTATGATAATTATTTTAGTTCAACCTTTCATACCAAAAGATGTGGCAACAGCAAGAAGCCTAGTGATCATTTCATGGTAATTTTAGCCAAAACGAACCAGCACAACAAATCACCATGACTCATTTACCATTATCTAGCAACATCATACACATAAACCATTTACTAATTATAAAAGCTCTAACATAAATACACAAGAAGCAGAAGGAAAAAAAAAACTAAATCTTTAGTAGAAGAGTCATTCAGTGCTCTTTTTTTTTTATAAGTACTAGCCCATTTGATCATTTAAAGAAACCATAGTAGAAGCAGGCATCAACAATAAAATGTTAAAATTAAACCAAAATAATTGAGATAATTCATAGAATATATATTTCAAGAAAGGGAAAAAACATGGAAGTGGCCTTACTCTAATTTGAAATGAATAGGTCTGGTATACTCTTGACTGATAAATAAGCAAAACAAAGACTTTATGGTGATGTATCAATATCAAAAAATTAAATAGTAAATTACTATATATATTATTATATTTGACTCCTCTCTTTTTATAAGTACTCTATCTCCCCAGCCCTAAGTGTCTATGTATTTTTTTTTTTAGATAACACCCAAAAATAAACAAATTTAACAACATATTAAGCTAAAAAGAAGACCCTTAGTAGAACATATTGCATACATAAAACTTCAAAAAAGTCCCAGGGCTGTTTCTATAAAAAGTTAGAATTAGAAAGGTGTTTTACTGTCACCACTAAAATTTCACTTAAATCAACACTAACACTTCATTAGCATTCATCTAAGCACCAAAATTGAACATCATAACCCCCTTTAAGTAAACTATTCATATTAGCATACGTAAATATGCATATTCAAACAACTATTCATATTATCATACTTAATACATTTTTATCGATTAATGAGTTTGTATGCAATTTTTTAAGCATACTCAAACAAAGCAGCAAGTTACCCGAGTCTTGATAGCTGTTAACAGAATTAGCTACTTGATCAGGTGCATCATTAGCTTCATTTGTTGAGTTGTTACGCTGCTCCAAACTTTGAGAATTTTGCACAATGTTTAATGATCGAGAAGGCGCAGTAGAACTCTTTCTTCTACTAGGAGCCATTCCAAGAAACCTGCAATAATCATCAAAATTTACTAAATTAATACAAATTAACAGTAAAAAAAAAAGAAATAAATCAAACCAGTTAGTTAATAAAAATGAAATGTAAAGGAAAAATTCTTCAACCAAACACCATCTTATCCCAAGAGGAATAATCTCTCCATAACCATTAAAGTCAAGGTTTTGAAACAAAACCAAAAACCATAAAAAAAAAAAAGCAAACAGAAAAGAAAAATATAATGAATCATGCTTTTTCATTGTAGCTCACCAACTGAAATTAATAAAATTCAAAGATTGGACACTAATTAGTTTCTTACTTGTTATAGTAGTAGCATAATACTGAGCCAAGCCACATATCCTAAGCAGGCATTAAATTAAAAAGAGTTGCATTAAAAAAATGCAACCTTGTTAATGATGTTGGAGAATGAATGCTATGAAAGAAGCTAAAATAAATATTGAAGGATGAAAACTAATTCCGAGAAGATTTTACATAGCATGTGTTTATGAGCATATAATGAAATGTAGCTGGAAATTAATTATGTGTAGCAAATTAATGCTGATGCACTTGAATTAGATAAGAAAAGCATGTTGGGATTAATGAAGAAAATAAGTAACACAAGCACAAGATCAATGCTGTAGAAATCATAAGCATAATACATAATGGTTATGCAGTAGAATGGTAGGGTATGCATAACTGAAATTCTTTTCTTTCTTTCCTTCATCAGTTTAGTTTCTATCAACATGCATTACATCTCCAATTTACAGCAGCAGCAGCTTCTTTTTTTATAGGAGGAAAATGGACAATACACACTAAAACAAGGAAATATGCATTATAAATACATTTCTATCAACACATGTTGTCTATCAACAAACTCAAAACAAAAAATATTTACTTGAGCCAAGCCACATATCCTAAGCAGACATTAAATTAAAAAGAGTGGTTTAATATATGAAGTTGTATAAGAAAATGAGGAAAGAAATAAAGGGAAATAGATAAAAAAAAAACTTACTACTGTAATATACCCTTTCTTTTAGAAGTACTAAAAATCATTATTAAATGAAAATTAAGTAATAAAGAAAAATAACAAATTGAACAACAGATATGAATAGATAGTAACAAATGGAACGGAAATTAGAAATAACAAATAAAATGATACAACACTGATTAATTAAATGAATAAAGATGAAAGGTGTAAAAGTGATGGAGCATTTGATGTTTTAAGAGAAGCAAATAGCAATTTAGACATATAGTGAAAAATAATCGCTTAACAATATGGAAAAGGGCAAGACTTCAGAATGAGATAGCAAGTTGCATTATGCTTTCGCTGAGAAAAGAATTTTTACGTTTGTTTTTCTCATTTAGGAATTTTGATTTATGTTGTTCCATCTTTTGGTTACCAAATAATAAACAATGGATAAGATAAGATCATCAAAAATTAAATAGAATTAAATGAAAGATAGAAATAAAACCTTGATCTAAGAAGGAGGAGTGGAACCATGCAGCGTAGCAATTCTGAGAGGAACAAACAATGCATATGTTTTTGACTTTCCAATTTTCAAATGCAACTTTTAACTTCTCTTCTTCCTCTGCATTATCATCTGCAATATACACCCAAAAATATTTTATTTTTATTTTTTAAAAAATGAAAAAAAAATAATGATAACCTTGAAGTGGTGCAATTGAGGAGAAGAGTAATAGAGTGGAAGATGGTGAGGCATGAGAGGTAGAACTGGCTAGGGTAAAGAAGAATACAATGAAGGTAGCTGCAATTCGAAGGAAGTGGGCGAAGAGCGAAGGGAATGATTGAGGGGAGAGTTTGCTTCATATGTAAAGATCAATGTACAATGTTGATAAGCAATTTCAATTCATAAACCAAAATGGAACAAGTGTTTGCCTATGCATATGAAGGGTGTTTTTTCTGCCTGATTTTAATAAAATTAAACCAAATGATTTTTTCCTCATTTTTTTATAGCTAAAGCTCATGAAACCAGTCTACAATTAAAGCTAAATTCAACAAGAAAATGCTAAGAACCACTTAAATAAAAAATAGAGCAATAGAGGAAAAAACTTACATTTTAGAGAGCTTGTTAGAAACACAGAGGAGCGAAAGCTCATCCTTGAAATCCAAAAGCAACACAACTGAACATAAAATTACTTATATTTACTTTATAATTCATTGAAAAACACAACTAAATCAATGAAGGAAAAAAATCAAATTAAATTAAGAGCAATGCCCAAAAATTTACAGCACAGAAGTTGAACAGAAAATAAAAAAGAGTAAACGCACGGCAAGGTCAATAATTTAAGCTTTAAAAAACCTGAAAAAATTAGAAATGCACAATGCAGGTTAAAATCTAAAACGTCTTTAAATCATGTGAAAAAATAGCGAAATGGAGAAAAAAGAGCATTGACCATAGATCTATACAGAGAGCTACAAAAATAATTAGAAATTGAAACGTAAAATAAAAAAAAAGGCAATAAAAAGAATCTGCAGCAACAACTATCGCCTACAAAGAAGAAGAAGAAGAAGAAGAGGAAGAGGAAGCTTACATAGTACTTAGGAGCTCCGAGACTTCGCGTCAAGAAGTGCAAGCATAGAGATGGAGAAGGAGAGAGCTTTATATGCAGTTTTTACATAGACAGAGATAAAGATAGAGACAGTGGCAGTGAGTGAGTGAGTGAGTGATTGATTGAATGGAAAAGAGAAGAAAAGAATTGATGAAATTAGGTTTGATTAGGTAAAATGAAGATAAGAAACATGTTTCTTTTAGAGATGGAAACATAGAGATTGAAATTAGGTTCATTTAGAGAAAATTATGTTAGGGACATTCAAATAGGATTTTTCTTTAAGGTAATTTTTTTAAGCAAAAAAAAGTAAAGCTTTTTGGGACAACCAAATTATCTCGATTAATTTATTACAAATTATTAGAGACTATATTCTTTTAAATGTCTCTAATAATTATTTTTAATCATATATTTTGACACGTTTTAGGAAAACATCTCAAAAAGATCATATTTAGAGACATAAAATTTTGTAGCAAAAATCTCTTAATAAGAGAAATAAAATAAACGTCCCTAATTTTACAAATTTCATCCCAAATCTCTTAAGAAGATTTGGTGTGCGAATATATTTGATTATATGAGACGTTATCTTTAAAATGTCTCAAAATAGTAATATTTAGTGACATTTTTTTTTGAATTTCTCAAAATAAATCGTCCAAGATTCTCAATTTTGTTGTAGTGCCTCCAAGAAAGTCCATTGAAATGCTCTCCCAAGGTCGGCTAGGTACTGGAAGATATAGTCCTAACTTCCTATTGGAAGGCTTCGAGGTTTTACATAGAACACAACCTCATATGTACCGAGAGAAATGTAGGTGCATCTTTGGCTAAGACATATCGATGAAGATTTAGTAAAGTTTTCTCTACTCCAAAATGTCCCGTAACTTTAGAAGTATGAGCTTCACAAATCCACTGTAATCTATCACCATCTTCTAGTATGCACAATTGTGCTCCTTTGTACATTAGTCCATCCTTTAGTTGAAACTCACCGGTCTTCCCTTGTTACAACTTAGCATGAGATGAACTAAAATTAGGGTATGCACTCAGAAGGAATTATAGGCTGAATCTGCATAGCCACCAATAATACAGAACTTATTGGTGTAGGGGGCCGAGATAACATATCCGCCAACTTATCAGTCATTCCCTGTTAGGTTTCCGTGATGCAAAACGCAGCAAAAATTAAAATTTAAAACATGAAACCCTCAAAGGATCCATGTAATTCAAATAAATTGATTAAAGAGGGATTCCAAAAACTCACCAATAGGATCTTATGACAAGTTGGTTGGTAGGAAGAGAGGGGGTTCACTTCGGTGACACCCTACTTCGAGCTTTCCTTATAGGTCTTTTCGAATTGAGGTGCCACCAAAAAGCCACGCCCTCTACCGGTATCCATACGAACAAGGTATCCCAAAACAGTATAGGTGTGCTAGCACCTTTTTCAAAAAGATGACTCTTTTATATTGTTCTCTCTATGTGTTTTTCTTTTCACAAAAGAAGTAGAGGAAGAAGGAGGAGAAAAATGGCTACCAAAAACCCTAGAGAATGAGATGTATTTATAGACATCCATTCTAGGGTTTCACTTACCACTTACTTACCAAAACATAATGTTGGCAGTAGGCCTAAAATTTCCATTTTAGCCCACAAGTCATAAGTGGCCTCTAGTAAGACATTATGACTACCCAAGTTGTGTGAAGTCAATAATCCGACATAACCTATTACACAGTGTGTATTATAGTCCTTTTGTCATGCAATATCTCGATTGAACATAAGGGATGGTTTATGTCATCCTTATATAGTTCAATCACATTGTTTCTCAATCCCAAGTAGACTGATATTGATAACTCTTTATCAACTCATTCTAGCATGGCCATGCATTTCTCTTCAGTCTAACTTATCGAGGGGCCCATATATATCTTCTTAAAATAACTGAGGTATAAATTCCGTCTCAATCACTCACATTCCTCATATAACTCATTCTATATTTAATCACAACCCATTTTACTATTCGGTTAAAGATGATGTAAGAATGTGTCAAAATACAGAACTTATTATGCAGGAACCATGGTGATTTCAAGTTAGAGGACTGAAATAATACCACTGTAATGAGAATCATTTATGACAATTATCCATATAGTATTCTCATAGTAGGTCGATCCAGTACATCATTTCTCAAAATATGTACCTATGAGTTTGACTCAATATCTCATATACATGATCAGTAAAACATAATAATCAGTCAACCTCATACTAGTTTTTATTCATTATTGTTCCTACAACAATGATCGACTGGGGATATTTATATTAGAATTCAATTATCACCTAAGAGTTTTACTGTCAAGTCACATAATTGATGACATTGGGTAGAATTAACTAATCAAGGATAATATTATAATTAGCTAGTAATAATAAAATGCCTCTTTATTAATAAAATGGAAATATGACAAAGTCAAAATATGGCCATTACATAATTGGCCTAGGGCATATCACTAACATTCCCTTCTTGTACTTAATGACAATATTGAATTATTGTAGGTAAGATTACCATTTCATATGTCAAGCTTGTCATAACTTTGACTATGTAGTTAGATACTGAAGAGGCTTATGATCATAGCACACCACAACTTCCTTCCCTAACAAGTAAGCTCTCCAATGCTTCACTACTTGATGCAAGGCATATAGCTCCTTGTCATAAGTTGGATAATTAAGTACTGGTCCACTGAACATCTCAGAATGGTATGCAATTAGTTTGCCATCCTAAAGTAATACGGCTCCCATTGCGTAGTTAGATGCATCTGCTTCTACTTCAAATGCATTCTATATATTTGGCAATGCTAACATTGGGGCCTCAGTAATCTTTCATTTCAATAACTGGAAGGATTCTTCATGTTTCTTTGACCATTCAAACTTTTGATTGGACTTCATGAGAGAATGTAATGGTGTTATAATTAGAGAAAAATGTCTAATAAACTTTCTCGAATATTGGCATGCACCTATAAAGCTTCAAACTTCGGTCACTGAATAGGGTGTGGGCCATTGATTGATTACTTGTGCTTTCTCTGGATCCACTTTGAGCTTTCCTGCACCAATAATGAAACCTAGGTAGATAAGCTCTTGCTTCCCGAATTCACATTTATTCATGTTCAACTGTAGTTGACTAGCTTGTAGAACCTCCATAACCTGAGCAATATGATGGAGATCATCCTCCTTATGATGTTGTAGATTAGTATTTAAGCGGGTCAAATTGTATTACCCTAGTCTCTAGGACTTAGTATAGAGGAGTAGGGTGTCGAACACTGGGAAATGGTAAATTTTATATTAATAGGATAATTACTTAGATGTTTAGGCAAACCAAATTGGAATAGGAATAATA
>CATIWK010483434.1:0-17172 GCA_949634005.1 Mallotus japonicus
TTTATTTTAATATAATTATAAATATATATTTGCTAACCGAGTCGAGTTTGAGCTCGAGTTCGAACTCGAGTCGAGTTTAAATATTTTAAAAACATATAATTTTAAAAAATTAAAAATTTTATTTAATTAATCGAGTCGAGCCGAGTCGAGCTCGAGTATATGAATTCTTTAATCGAGTCGAGCTCAAGCTTCAAAAAGAAGAACTCGATCGAGTTCGAGTCGAGCTCGAGCTCCAAGTTTGACAGTCAAGTCGAACTCGAACTTGGCAGTGTATCTACTCGACTCGGCTCGATTACACCCCTACCAGCATCGAAAGAAGGATATGGAGGGAAAACTAGACCCGCTCCTAACCTTACACGTGTACTTTTGGACCATTTTTCCATAATATAATTAGTTCAAAAAATCAAATTAGCAGAATTTTGGTATATATTTTGGATCTACCTCATCAAAATAAGCATCTTTTGCTCTCGATTCTCAGCATCTCCCATTAGATCCTACTCTGATGCCTCTTCATCCAACGCCTCTCATTCTTTTCCGCTTCCTCTGTCTTATATATACCCATTTTCTCACCTTTGTTATTTCTTAGGCCTTAATTGCCTTCTTCACCCCCACAACACCACACACATTTCTTCAAAATCTTGTATCTTTGATACCCACAAATTAATATATTCAAAGATGAGCGTGTTAGATTCTCAAATGATTGAAGCTTTGGTGTTTGATTATGTTAACTTTGGGATCTTTACAGTTGTGAACAATCTTTGGACATGGGTTGCTCTTGTCACTGCAGCTGTTAGCTTTTGGAGATTCAGAGCTGCCGGTGTCCTCGTTAAATCAGAGCAGCCACCACGAGTGTCTTCGACTCCGGTTCTTGAAACATCGCAGGCACAGCAACCTCCTCACTCGGCTACTGTTATTCAGCCTCCTCCAACTCCATCATCATTTTCAGACGATACTGTAGCTTCCACAATATCAAGATTAATTTCAGGTTTTGATGATGTTGACGGTGTTACAAAAGGGAAGTTTACAATGTATTATGAAGATGATAGAGAGAGTGATTATGGGAACGGTGACGGTGATGAGTTACCGGTGGTCGGAGAGTGGGGTTATGGTGGGTGTTGGGAGTGGCCGGAGAGTTGGGAAAGAGTTGTGTTAAGGACGAAAATAGGAGAAATGGGAGGATGGTACCGGTTTCAAGATTTGACAGTGATTAACGGCAACGTTGTTAGATTATGGGACGATGTTACAAGTGGAAACTACAGCTCATCAGGTTGTGTTGTTGGGTAATGGTTAGGTGGGGTTAATTAATTAGTCTATAATTAATTAGAAGAAGCTCAATTGCTTAGCTTCTTGATTAAAGCTTTTAAATGTAAATATATTTTGCCAAATTAAGCAAACATTTTGAATCCAATAAATGATTTTATTTATGTAGCATTTTGGGTTAATCTCTCTAATCAGGAAGTAGTAGCTCTGGCCAGTGAGGACTTAACCAAATGGTTAAGCCTTGAGGATGATCAAAATCGAGTTCTCAAATTTCTTTTCTTCTATGTACCACGTTTAAGAAAAAAATGAACAGTATCTTTGTTATATTGTATAATCTGTAATTAAGTAACTAAAATTAAAATATATGATGATTTTAGCTAATAATTATTGCTTGGTTGAACTTTAGCCTTCTGTTGTCGCACCTACTAATTGATGATTGTTACTTTTAAATTTGTTTTATCTAGAAATGGCTTTTGATTATTTGAGTACAACGTAGCTAAATCCTGAAGAAGAATAAGAAGAGTACCAAACCTTACTTTAAGCAAAGACGGACACTACTTGACCCACAATTAAGTTAAATTAATTATTTCATTAATCTCAAGCATAATTAATCAATTCATGCCTTGAGGACCTTCTAGAGATTTGCCTTTTTTTTTTCCTTTGTCTAATACAAATGCTGTGGCTGCGTGTGTATGCTGAAAGACAATTATTTTGGTCCCAACTCCAATTCAGTTTTTTTTATTAAATTTCAATTAATTTATCACAAGGAAACAGATGCTTCAGCAATACCTAGCCAACAATTCATCTTCATGCTTCACCACACTAAACAAGAGACAAAACAAACAATTTAGTGACTAATGTGCCTTTGTGCAATGGTACCCTTTTATCTTTATGCCACGCACTGCACTGTTCTAGATGTGCTGAACCCAACCCCCCACCTCTTGGTTGATCCAATGCATATTTTCTCGTGAAAATTTAAAATTTTTAAAAATATATGGTTCCAATTTACCTGAATATTATTAATAGTTTAATCCCCCAAAAAATGCCATTGTGAATAAATACAAGTTTTTTTTTTTTTTTTTTTTTTAATGTCACTATAAGAAGGATATGGGAGTGACGAATGTTGTTGTGGGCACAAGTGGAGTTTACGTCTGTTGATTGGATTTAGGCTAGCCGCCGGCCTTTGCCGCAAAACTAAGGCGCAATTGGCCCACTTGGAAAAGCCTCATAAAAAAAATGATTGCACATGACACGAACACATACGTCCAAGGTTATTTTGTTTTGACAGGAGCCACCCAGCTTAGCTGCAATGGTCATCGTCCTTATGCTTAATTCGCATATTCTCTAACAATTTGATGAACCTAAGGTCAGCTTGCATCACCATCACTGCAAATATAATACACATTGCATTTAAATGTCTAATCAAATGCGATGAATAGTTAGAATACTACATAGGTTTTACTTTGTCTTTCTAATCTTTTGTTGTGTTTCAACTTTCAATTATTGGCCTACTTGGCTTCTACCTACTATGATATGTAACATTAGAGAAAAAAGGGTGTTAAATTAGCTCTTCTTGTTAGATATATATTTTATATGAATCCAATAAAAAAAAAATCCAAATATGCATTTATACAAATGGTTCAAATGATAAAAAAATGTAAATATTTAAATATATATAGCAGATTCAAACTTTTGTTATCCGATGTTTTTCCCTTATAATAGGAAATTATACCATTTAAGTTCTATATATTTAATTTTAAATAAAAAACTAGTTCATAGTATGTGAAAAATATTAGTTTTTTGTTTTGTTGTGAGCATATATAATAAATATATTCGTACCTTACACCACTTGGTTCAAGTGGTTAGATCATGGGTTCAAATCCTAGGAACAACGTTCATAGGTATTTAAATATTGAGCTACCTGCCTAGCTTCACTTCCCTGACCAAAAAAAAAATGATAAGTATATTCGTGTATATTCATTGGTTTGGTTTGATTAGTACGATGTATAATGAAGCAAACATTGGCTTAGGAGGCTTTCCTTATCTTTTTTTGGCTTAGGAGGTTTCCTTATCTTGATCTCTTCTGGATAAGTATCCAAAATCATAATAATTAATTAGCTAAAATGATGCACAATTCTTAATAGATTTGTCCTCTTGAAAGTTAGAACCCAAAAGAAGAAAGCGCATCATGGTATATTCCTTTTCATGCAATTATATGCAAGAATTCTCATGAACCCACCAGAAATTGCCTGTCCCGTTGCAGGGCTTATCTACACACTACTGGCGCCTATCGTACGTTTTACTTTGACCTCAGTACTCTTGACTGATCTCACATATATCACCCCAATCATCGAATTAAATATGTAACTGATTAACAGCAATAGTTCTTGAATTGTTGAAATGGCATGTTATTATATTATATCTTTTAGAACTTTCACAGGAATGAACTTATAAAATGTAGCTCTGCCCCTGAATTAAATCACTTACTATTCGTTTCACGTTCGATAAATCTAACTAAAAATCAAAATATAATGGCACAGTCAGTTCTGGTAGGAGTGGCACTAGATAGGAACTGAGGTTCCTGATGAGCTGGAAAAGAGACAAGCTAACACATCCTAGCTTGCAGCAGGTACCCGAACCTTGCAGCATGCCAACAAAAGCATCGTTGCCCATTGTGTATGGTACACTTCGTTACTTTGATTAACCCACACATACAAACACACACAAAAAATAATAATAATTGAATAAATCATTTCACTTTGTGGGGCAATGCTTACTCCAGCCACATTTAATATTGGCCTATGTATTTGCCAATCAAAAGATGTATCAATGACTATTTTGTAGATGTAACAGCAGCATCTATTAGATTTAATGGATGACCCTTTTCTTTTTCTTGCTGCTGTATAAATCCCACCTTTGTTGTATATTTTGACTTACTGATTGCCACTAATATATATATATTCACATGGGAATTGGCCCCTTTTCAGAATTCCAGCCAAAACGTCACGGGTGCTTGTCCTGTTGTCCCCATATAAGCACCAGCACCACCCTCTTGCTTTCAATGCACTGAGACACATAATTCAAAGGTTTTTGGAAACGGTGTTTGTGATTTTTGCTGTCAGAAACCTTCCAACCTAAACCCTCCCCAGCCAACACAATTTATGTTCTGCAGGGAACGTGATGCTTCAAGAATTGAGATCATTAACGTTTTCTTTTAAGGGTTTGAGTATGCTCTAATTCAACCTAATTTTTCTTTTTGGGTGTAACCATAAGGTATTCTTACACTACATTGAATATGTGATTAATTTTCATTCATATTTCATGACTAACTAACCTTAACTTAACAAAAGCATTTGACATGGTGAGAATTTAAATAAAGAATCTCTCTCTTTAGAATATTCTCCCACAAAACCTTTGTACTGCCTTACACCAATAAAATTTTTTTAAATATTACTTAATTAATTGTAAGTGATTTTTATGAGTTTTTTTTTTTTTTGAACAAGATTTTTATGAGTTGAAATGCACTTAAAAGTTCCTTACAATTAGTTCAAGTGATAAAAGATGTAAACATTCTGTTGAGAAAAACAATGATCAAAACCCTCCACCCCCACTATCTCCTTCTTTTATCATGTTAAGATTTAATCACTTGATCTAGTTATTTAAAAAAAAAAAATGCACTTAAAAAATCACTAAATATTTTAAAAAGACAAATAGCGAAGTTACCCAGCTGAACCAATTCAATGATCAAAATAGGTAAAATGTATGTATTTCTTGGTTCATAGCCAGATCCAACGGATGCAATTTCTGGCTTCTTGCATTGCATATGCATAACAGTAAATAGCATTAAAATTCAACCTTCAAAAAAGGAAAACTTGGCATTGATGTGAAAAGGTTAGAGATACGTTGAAACAGTTGCAGGTAGACAAGACATTTAAAATTGCATAGGGTTGTTATATATGTACTTAGCTAGATTGATTTTTTTTTTGTCGGGGAAGTGGAGGGAGGAGGGAGATTTGAGTCCTCAACTTCTAAACGGAGTCGATCCGTGGCTGAAATTAGCCAACCCTAGACGGATAGCTCAACATTTAAATATCTAAAAACGACGTTTATAGGATTTAAACCCATGATTTCAAGGATCATGGATACCCCCTTAATCACTTAAACCACGTGGTGGAGGGTGTTAGATTGATCTATTTGCGAGTTATTTTTGTTCCATTTATATCTTTTGTTTATTAATGACACGTTTATAAGAAACCACATCCCCATTTGGACACCAAATCTTCATGGATATGACCTGATTTTACGAGTGAAAAGCTGTTGAAAAAGAAATTGAAATCAATGTAACACTATTACATATGGGACCAGTTGATCCTCCTCTCATGAAATGTTAATCATCCCTGCAAAAAGTCTTCCAAATTAGGTGAGCTAAAAATCTTATCTAACTGCATAGTATTAGTACAGTGGATGTGCATTGCTACTGATTCTATTATATTTAATCACACCCTCTTGCTTACACTCCATATAATACAATATTAACTCCATTTTTGGCTTTAAAGGTGGGGCATGATGTTATTGTAGCCCACTGCCACTCTGTGACTGTCCGTGGCACATGTCTTGTTTCAGAGCTTGTATAGAAAAAAATTGGCCAAATGCATAGTTTCACCCCTAAACTTTACTCAATTAATCTCTTTCACTCCTTAACTTTTATTATGTTCTATTCAACTTTTAAATTTTTATTTCGTATAAGCATGAGGTGTCGTATAAGCACGACGCCTTTAAACCCGTACCAAATCCAAACTAATCTCTGTTCGCACCGGATCAGCCCACTAAGAGGTAAAGTACTGGCCATCAGGGTTCTACATATACGAGTGGGGATTAAACCCCTAACCTTACTTAAAGAATGAGAGCATCGAACCACTGATGGTTAAATTTTTATTTTAAACCTATCCCAACCTCTGTAATATATAAAATTGAAGTATTTTATAAATTAATGTTGATATGGATACATGAGACGCCTATACAAACTAAAATAATTTTTAATAAAAGAGAGAATATATTTAAAAATAAAATTTTTTTAACTTTTTAATATTAGTTTTTAATTCTATTTATATTGTTTTGAAACTAACTTTAGTATTTTATGTGTTTGAAATCATTTGAAATTAAATTTTTATGTTGATATTGTATGGGTTAAATATAATCAAAAAGTAAAAATTAAATGTGAAAAAAATTCAAAATAGAAGTTTAAAAGTTGAATAGAAAATAATAAAAGTTGTAGAGTGTCAAGGGTTGATCGCGTAAAGTTTAGGAGTGAAACCATGCATTTAGCCAAAAAAAAATTCATGCTTGCTTTTGGATCAATGGTGCAGATCATGTAGTGATAAAAGATGATTTGAGGTTAGATTTTTTTTTTTTTTGATCGGTTGATTCGAGGTTAGATTCGATAATCTATTCATATATAGCAGGGCCCTATATCTACTTGGATTTCGCTTTCGAGGACCCATGTTAAAATCAGGTTTCAATACCCATCAATCTGAAGAGCATTTATATTCTTAAATAATAATTAGGTTTGTATCATCTGCCATGTTTATTAAAACCCAGACAACAGAGGGAGAGGTTTAGCTCTGCTCTTCAGTATACAGAGCTGAAAAATAAGCAAAATCTATCTTCAGCCCACTATTTTTGTGGATCCTATATAGACGTAAGTGTTGTGTTATTGTCATCAAAATTGCTTCCAATGGCCCGTTATGCATGTTCTTTGGCAATAATTCAGAAGCGGGTGTGCGAAAGTCACTTGATAGTGTCCATATATATCCAATCATCTATACATATATGGGCATTAAACAAGGACACACATCGCCTTTTGGTAAGCCTATAAGTGTTTCACTTAATGACCATGGAATTGTAGGATTACAGCATAAATCAAACTCTATTTCCTTCTACCTTGCTCTTTAAATTTTAACACTTGAATTGAAAAGGACAAAGCATAGTTAGACTTTCATGGCCTCTATTATGCAAGTAAAGGTGTGTGCAATTGCTACCGGTAAATCTTGAAAAAGTTAACCTGACTGCACAAGGATAAGACTCGAGAGTATGGTCAGTTAATACGTGGTACAAATAATTTGATACCGACTCATATTAGCTGCTTTTGCAATTACTCCTCTTGTCCACCCTTTTCCCCAATTTAACGTATTAGGCCATTTCCAACCTTCAACATTAAAATAGTGTTTAATTTACACTATAATACTGTTTCTATAATAATTTTACTCCAATTTATTACACAATTTTTAACACTAAAAAAAATATTCTCTATATATTCTTTTTTATATCTCATATTATAATATTTTTTTCAATTTATTACACTATTTTTAACACTAAATATAAAATCTTAAAAGTTAATAATAATAAAATAAAAAAAGTACAAACCTATTTTAGCGTTCAATGAACATGCCAAACAATATAAGTTTGGCACGTTCATCAACACTAAAATAGGTACGGAATTGAGTATGGGTTGGAGCACTCCAACCTATTTTTCCTCCTATTATAGTGATGGGTTGGAGTTGCCCTTATGGCTAGTTATCTTGATTTTTGAATTCTTTATATTTTAAAATTTTTAAAAGATAAATGATTTATATTGAAAAAATTAAACATATTTTACTAAAAAACATACATTAACCAATATTTATTGGTTTAAATGGTAAAAAATTTAAATTTTCTTCAGTAAATTATCGAATTCGAGTCTTATGTACGAAATGTTGAGAGAGTTTTATGCTATTTGTGAGTTCATTTGATTTCAACTTGTGGGTTAGATACCAGGAGCAACAAGTTAAATAGATATATATACTAGTAAATAAATAAAAAATAACAATTTTTCTAAATCAAATGAAAATTAATTTTATAAATTAATGATTGTAAAATTTAAATTTTATATCTATAATATTATTTAACAGAATTGATCGTTTGACTATTTTCTCACTTCCACACGTAAAAATTTTGAAATATGGAAAAAAAATCTGATGGCAATAACGTGAATAAACTCCAATTCGATGCCCATACTAAAACTCAACTCTCTTATAAAAGCCCATGTCAGCAAGAGTTAAGTGTCATCATAACTTCGCAGCTACAGCTCCATAACTGTGCAAGCATTGAGCAATGCCTCCTCTCATCTCTCTCTTTACCCTTCTCATCCTCTTCCTTTCCATCCACTCCGCCGCCGCAAACAACCGCAACACACCTCCGCAAGATCTGGTCCGTTCATCATGCCTCCATGCAAGTTACCCTAACCTCTGCATGCGCACACTCTCCACATACTCTGGCCCAGCTAACACCCCACGAGACCTAGCTCAAGCAGCAGTGAAAGTCAGCCTGGGACGTGCAAGTAAAGTGTCGAAGTACTTGAGGACATTATCTGAGGTCAAATCTAAGAGGGAAAAAGCTGCGCTGAGTGACTGTATTGAGCAGATATCTGACTCGGTGGATGAGTTGAGCAACACCTTAGGCGAGTTGAAGCATTTGAGAGGGGAGACATTTAGGTGGCAAATGAGTAATGCGGAAACATGGGTAAGTGCTGCTTTGACTAATGAAGACACTTGTCTTGATGGGTTCGAAGAAATTAAGAGTAAAATTAAGGGTGATGTGAAAAGAAAGATTAATAATGTTGCTAGAGTTACCAGTAATGCTTTGTACATGATTAATCGTCTTGGTGAGAGTGGTAGGCCTTGAAAAAGCTGTGAATCTTGTAGCGGTCACATAATTACTTATAATCAGTTGTATATGTGTGTATTTGTAATCTTTTGGTTTTGTAGTTGATTTGTGGAAGTTGTACCTATATATGATATTTAGTGCCTAATGTCTACTTAGTAATCCAATTATATGTATGCTCTTATCTATAATGTGTAATTACGGGTACTTATTTATTAATTTTTTTTTTCGATCAACTACTTATTTATT
Source organism: Mallotus japonicus (assembly GCA_949634005.1). Classification (NCBI taxonomy): domain Eukaryota; kingdom Viridiplantae; phylum Streptophyta; class Magnoliopsida; order Malpighiales; family Euphorbiaceae; genus Mallotus; species Mallotus japonicus. The sequence goes on from CATIWK010483434.1 coordinate 9,208, forward strand.
AATTTATTCTTGCTTCAATTAAACTTCTCTGTTTCTGTTGTGCCTGCTACACTTATCTAAAAAATAAAATAAATGCATCAACAGTTATTTGAATCATACCGATGAGTTGTTTTTACGTGCGCGATATCTCATCTTGAGTTGTTTTCACGTGAGCGATATCTCATGTTCAAATATATAATTGTATTAAATTAGTTATCAAATTTTTTTTTGTCATATTTGTGATTCTGTCCAAGTTAAAACAAATTAATTAGAGTTTTAGTGGGTTTCAAATATCAATAATGTTAAAAAAAATATATTACTTAATTATTGTGCACTGGATTTTAAAGTTCAACTTGATTTTTTTTTTTTTGGTTTCAAAAAAAAACTTGATTTTTTTTTTTTTAGAACTAAAGTTCAACTTGATTAGTTGATCATGAATTTGTTGACTAATTATGAGATATTTATTAGCTTTAGCTTATCAGTAAGAAAAAAAAAACAATTAACAAAAACAAAAACAAAAACGAGGAATAGAAAAAAAAAATATCATACTCTATCAAAACATGAAAATAAAAAAAAATAAAAAAAAAAAACATGAAAATAAAGTGTCTATGCCTCTATGGGCTATGGCTCATGATATGGAGCTTCAGCTTAATCGGCGCCTACCTGTTGGGGTGGTCCCACACGACATAATAAATTCATAATTGTCTCGATAAATGTGCATATCAGATCGAGTCTTTAATTGTCTGTGTTTTTTCTCCGGCCATACTTGAACATTTGATCGCCTTCTAGCCTTTTCTCTTATGTATAGTTTCAGTGCATAATGCACGAAAACGGATATAGGAAACGTAAAAATAGTTATGGAAAAACGACATTTTATAAAAATATAGGAAATGAAAATATAGAGAAAACGCATAAATATTAAAGATATAGGGGTACATAAATAAATATATAAAATATTATATATGTATAAATAAATTAATAATTAGTTAAAAAATTTTAAAAATAGCATTGATTAACAACAAAAATAAAATTAATAATTAATAATAATATAATTTCATTGTATTATTATACTATATTTTATTACTAGCAAAATAATCTGCATTTCGCTACGGGAGAGTGAAAAAATAAATAAGTAAATGAAATTTTAAATTCATTCATAACATGACATTTAAAAAAGTCATTAAACATAAGTAGATTAAATATAAAAATATAACAAACATAATAAAAACATCATTTTTTTCAAAATAGCTAAAGTGGAGACAATTTTTTTTTATTCAAGGACATAAATAAGGCATCATTTGCTTGGACCATCAGATTTGCAAAGAAAATATTAAAATTATAAGTGAGCAGCATTATTTAAAAAATATAATATTTTTTTGTTTAATCAATGTATGTCAAAATATACTGTGAGCATGGCTTCTTGACAGGTGATTCTTCTAGGAACAGATTACATATTATTAATATATTCAATATTATTATATATAATATTTCTATTATATTACATATATTAATATTATTTGTACATTATTATATTAATAATAATATTAATATAATTGTTTCAAAAAAATAATATTAATATAATTATAATAAGAATATTATTATATTAAATAGTATTAATTATAATAGCCTGTGTTATATAGATTACATATATTATTGCATGGAAGACAACTAATCAACAGCCATGCATGAACGCAACATGTACGGAGTAAGGAACTTGAAAAATTAAGCGGCGTCGTTTTCTCTTAAAAATGGAGGATATTCTTGGAATAAAAATGCATGAAACATAGCTAATCAACAGCCATGCATGCGTGCAACATGGACGGAGCAGGAACTTGAAACATTAAGCGGCGTCATTTTCAGTCAAGAGATGTTTTTCATTTGCATTAAAATGACATCGTCAAACAATGACAATTTTGAAATTTTTTTAAAATTGAGGGGCACGCAATACACTGTAGATGAACAGTGAATTGCGTGTCCTCCTTTATAGATATATATAGATTTGATAATAAACCTTTCTGTATTAATTCTTACTAATCTCATGACACAAAATTAGCCATGTTCAGTTCAAAAAAAATTAGCCATGCTAAGTCAATAAGATGAATTTGTTTATTAAATTCTATCACTTGGGTAACTAAGAGCATCTCTAATAGTATTTTTAATTTTAAAGAGTATCTTTTGCTCAATAAAGAACATCTTAAGGAATTTTTAAATATAAAGAGTGAAGAAATTTGTACAACTCCAATAGACTCTTGATATTTTTAATCTTCATTTTGCTTTATTCAAAAAACATTAATGCTTAATTTTTTTCTCATTTATTTTTTTATAAGATTTCTCTTTATTTGTTTAAATTTTTTCTTCTATTTGATAAAAGAGAAAATTATTTTCAATAAATAGATAAACATCAATTAATATTCTGCATGGGGAATTGAAATATTTTAGAGTAGAGAGTGAGGTTTGTATAGAGCCAAACCAACTCACTACTCTAAAATAAAAATATAGAGAGTGTATTGAAGATAATTTTTTTAATTTGGCTCTTTAAAATAAAAAATTTTACTTAAATAAAGAGTTTATTGAAGATGAGCATCTTCAATAGGTTATTTATTTAAGTAAAATTCTTTATTTTAAAAAGTAAAATAAAAAAATGGTTTAATTCTTTTTCAATAGACTATTTATTTAAGAAAATTTTTTTATTTTAAAAATTGAAAAAAAAAATGGTTTAAATTAAAATTAGTATTTGAATAATTTAATTGGTCAGTGTGATGAATTGTTTAAATGATAGCCATAAATAATTTAGCTTGCCGAATTTTCATGCATACTAACTGGTTACAACTTTATAGAACTTTGCGCCTCCTTAACAAAAATTTTCAACAAGTGGACCCTTATCGTAAATATAATATCTCATGCTTATCGGCTTAAAAATCAATGTTTCAAGACCCACTTCAATTCGGTGACTGGTATGAATTTATTTTAGGATGGTTCATTTTATGAAAGATAATGGTGAGAATTAAAATTGGAATCGAAATGACCAATTTTAATTGTTAGTATTTGATTTATTAAAATTTTTTATGAGCATAAAAATAAATTTTCTTGTTAATGAGAATTAGTCATTTTTTTTATAAGAGTAATAAATAATTTTTCATTCTCATAAAATTAAATTAAATTAATTATAAATTAATTAAAATTTTAAATATTATCATATCTATAATATATATATAAATGTACGAAAGAGAGATATGTAAAATTATAAAAAATATTTCACTCATTAATATATAAAATTGAATAATTTAGTCATTTACTAATAAAATAAAATAAAATTAATTAAAATGAAATTTTAATTTATTTAAAAGTATATTTTCTATTCTTATTAGGTTAACTTTTATTTTATTTCTAATAAAAATTAAATTAATTGAAATATAATTCTAATTTAATTGAAAGTATATTTTCTATTTTAATTAGGTTAACTTACATTTTATCTCTCACAAAATTAAATTAATTGAAGTTTTAGTAGTAATTTTGTTAAAAATATATATTTTTTCTATTTTAACTAGGTCTATTTATAATTTATAATGTTGAAAGATTACTGTTTTAAATAGAAAATTCATAAAGAATGTAATAAATTACTATATTATAACTTTATCAAGTTTGTAAAATTAGATCATTATTTAAATAAAAATATTGAAAAAGTGTTGTATAATTGTTCAAATAGAAAATTTATTAAAATTTTAATAAATTACTATATTTTAATGTAATACTATCAAGATTGAAAAATTAGATTGATATATAAATAAAATAATACTCTTATTATTTTTAAAAACTTATTAAATTTAATTTTATTAAGTAACTAATTAAAATTAAATTATTATTATCAAAATATATGTTTAACAGTTTATTTATTATCACGAGTTTAAAAACTTTTTTATTCACATGTGAAACACGCGGTCATTTATTAGTAATATTAAAAATTATGAAATATTTTTTTGAAATAATAAAATAAAATATATAATAATAATTATTTAATATATTTTAATATATAAATAAGGTTAATTCCGATTCTAATCCCTTTATAAACCAAACAAATTATTATAATTTCCATTTCATTTCCGATTTTCCTTCATTCCTATTCCGATTTCGGAGTATAAACCAAACGACTCCTAAATATTTATTTTATATTAATTTTTGTTTTGATTAATGTTGATTATTAAAATTTTTAAATATTAAACTTTTACTAATTAAAATAGAATATGGTAAATTTTTAAATATTTCATTTTATATGAAAAGATGATAATTTACTATTATAAACATGATTTTTGGCAATAATTTAGAACTTTTAGCATTATTATCAAAAATCATATTTCGCTGGATTAAAATTAAGTTTAATAATAATAATAATAATAATTATTATTATTATTATTTAATTTCAGTTTAATTTTTACTAGATCTCTAATTTTTCTAAATCAATGACCCAATTATACTTTTGAAATTTTGCTAAAAAATAAAATTTTTCAATGGATAACATTTATTTAATAGTTAAAATTTTTTTTGCCAACTTTGGATATATTACATTTAATACTTGTAAGTATTTTATAATTAATAAATAAAAATTGGAATATATATGTATATATTATGAATATAATCATATTCAGAATAGTAAAAATTTCTCATAATTGAAATAACACTTGCACAAACCTTACACATGACATGAACAAGATTAGTCATTTTTTCCTTTTTAAAACAAGGATTAGCCACTGTTTAAGAAGAAGAATGAAAAGGAAAAAAAAATAATAGAAATAAATAAATAGCCATCGATCACTCCACTTGAAAGAGGATATGTTAAATAAGTATTAGTATATAATATGGTTCACGTTTTGAAGAAAGGGTTGTCTCATAAATGTCAAGTGAAGTGACCTACTTTTGAAAAATGGGGACATGAATTGAAATGTGGGGGGGTTTTTCTTGGACAATTATTATTTGTAGGAATCTTTTACCAAAAGTTGTTTTCTTATATGTGATTTTCTTGATGTGTTTAATTCCACCTCTTTCAAGATTGTCGTATTCCAAGCTTGGGCATGCATTCATCCCTTTACACACCTTTATTGCAACGCATTGTTGTGGGCGATATACCTCGCCAATCTCAACTTTGTTAAAGACCAAAACAAAAAGATCATAAAGAAAATTCGACAAACATTGATTTTAATTGGCGAAGTAATAAAAGGATCTTTCTCAATACTAACTTATTGTACTTGCCTTCTATTCTACTAAAACTATTATTTTTTTAACCACACCAAAGAGGATTTTCATTAATTAGAAAAGAAAATAATATATAACAAACCCATAAAGAGATATGATTGACCCAACTTTCATGTAAAGCCCATTAAAACAAATTTCTTCTTTTTTTTTTTTCATAAAAACCCTAATTTTGGAAATAGCAGCTTCTAACACAATAGCCTTTCAACATCTGAGAGTTCTTGTTCCCTGACTGAGAGCAGGTGAAGAAATGTCCAGGTACGAGTTTGTCTAAATTCTTCATCTCTTCAACTAACCTGAGAAGGTAGTGACTGTGGGAGACCTGAAGACCAGTTTCTTTAAAGCACTTGAATAGATAATTTGTGCCTTGAACCAAGAAGGGATATACTGAGCAAAATCTCATAGATTCTATCATATCTATCTTTAAGATTAGAAACCTTGTATAGATCGAACAAAAAAAATCTCATCTAATGAGGAACACAAAATATATAAGGATAAAACTTAAATATACACATAACATATATATCATGGAGTTTCCACCAACCGGACTGGGTGTCCATTGTTGGTGGCAGTCCCTGATCTGAAGAAAAAAATATTAACTATAAGTAGACAAATTTCAGAGAAAACAACTTCAGAGAAAAGGTAGTTTTTTTTAATGATTATTCTACTAAAATTAAGATCTAATAATTAGCACAAATGACAAAAAAATATAAACATTTAGATGAAAAAAGTAGAGTTTAAATTTTGGTTTCTTTTTATTATATTTCTTTATGGTGAAAATTTAACCACTTCAACTAACTCAAAATAATTCTACTAAAAAATCATGGGTGAGTAAAAAGCAAAGCAAGCTGAAAATTAAACTAAAAATTAATAATTTTAGTTCAATTTAGTATACGATTTTTTTAAATAAAAAAAATTAATTAATATTGAATTAACCTGTTTAACTAAAATTTTTAACATATATATTGTTTGTTAAAAAATGCATCTATTTTGGTTCATGAGATTCTCATATGAAACTTCCAAAATGTTTTTCTTTTAACTTTTTAAAATTTAGTTGGCTTCCCGAAATTTCAAAAAATTTGGTCAATTCAGTAATCAAATCGACTGAATACACAAAATTTAACCAAAATCATTGAATTATATATATGGATTGCACAATTATGACAATTTTTTTAAAAATAAAACTAGATAAAAATTAATTTTATAAAAATATGATAAATTTTAAATATTATATTTTACTATAATTTTCTGAAAAAATAACTATTAGATTATTTCTTCGCTGCCAAGTTTATATCTAATTATAGAATTTGACAACCTGTAACTCTAATGCCCCTTCTTAAGGCATAAATGTGAGATTTTAATTTTAACATCTTTATTTAATATTTGCTAAGCATATTATTAATTATCATCTTTCAAGAAAAAAGAAAGACATATTATTACTTCATGTCACCGAGCATATAGTAAAACTAGACATATGCCAGCACAATGCGTGGGTAGTTTAAAAATATGAATAAAATATTATATAAAATATTTTAATTTTTAAAAAATAAATTGATAGATGAAATTATAAAAAAATATATGTTATGTTACAACTTGAAAAATAAGTAAATTTTTCTATTTAGTCATTTCTTTTACATTTCAATATGAACAAACAGACAAATAATTAAAGTTTTTCAACTTTCATGCAATAATATTGTGTATTTTAGTGTTGTAAATATTGTGAAAGAAAAATACAAAATGAAGATAAATTCAATTAACTTTTTTATATATTATTGAAAATAAAATTGAAATTGATTTAATAATATTTATACCTTCTCAAGTTACCAACAACATTAAACTTCATTATAACCAATAGAGATTTTAAGTGTAGAATGATCAAGGATGGATTATAAATCTAAAAAAATTGACATTGAAAAAGTCATTTATATAAAAAGGTAAAGAAAATAGTAAGTAAGTATATATATATATATTTATATGAAAGTTGAGGAAAATAATGACTTGAGAGTTGAAAAGTTGAAGAAAATAATGGTTTGAAAGTTGAAAAGTTGAGGAAAATAATGGTCTAAACGATTAAAGGAGATAATGATTGAAAATTAAAAGGTTAAAATCAAATTTTGTTTCAACTAACATAAAATTTTGAGAAAGAGAAAGAAATAAAGTTTGCAAATAATAAAATTAAAATAAATACAATATAAAGCATATTACTTAAAAAAATAAATAAAATGAACTTAAAGGTGAATTAAATGAATTGTAATATATGACTTGTAGATAAGCATTATATATAAAATGCCACTTGGCATAATTCGGCTAATTTATATAGATATAGGCTCGATATTAGCCAGCATAAATAAACAATTTTAATTTTATATGTATTAATTAATTTTCTATGTTACTGCACATTGATTAGAGAAAGTAATTGTTCTTAATAATTATTCATTTATTTTTTAATTTTTAAAAATAACAATAAAAATAAGGATAGTGATAGTAAAAAAATAGAAATTATATAAACTTTTGATTGTCAAAATAAAGATTCATATAGTGGTGATAGTTATAATAACTCTTTAACTACCTTTAAAAAAATATTGGAACAAAAATATTTGCAATAATTTAAATGAGATGAAAAGGAATTCAAGAGTTTTAATTTAATAAAATAAATAGAAATATTTCAATAATAACATCTAATTTAATTTTATAAAAAATAAAATAAACATAAAAGAAATAAAAACAACGATCAATATAAAA
>CATIWK010483509.1:0-10687 GCA_949634005.1 Mallotus japonicus
GATTATTCTTTTAAACAAGTCAAGCATGTGACAAATACATAAAACACTAAATACTAAGCATAGTACGTGTATCAGATACAAGAAATATGCGAAAAGTAAACTAAATATATACTAGAGTGAAGCAGAATCGTGCATGATCCTGGGTGGGAGGCGATCGCCTCATCATGAAGAGGCGGCGCCTCTATGAAGAGGAGTCGCCTCTTCAACAGGCACAGCAACTAAATAAGACTGAGATTTCTTAAATGATAAATAACTCAACTATTCATGCAAATAAACGTAAACCAGGGACTTAAAACTTAAAAATTTACATATTCAAGCAATCATGCTTTCACAGAACATCAAATAATCAACAAAATACTCAAAATAAACCAAAAATCCAACAATTTATGCTTTTAATATGAAAATAAAACTTTAAAACTCAAAGGTGAGGATTCTCACTGAATGAAGAACTTCTGGAACTCCTAACTCAGCCCTCAGAGTTTGTTTGATGATTGAATGCAAGGAAGACTCCTTCTTCTACAAAGAACTAGACTCCTAAGCTTAGAAATCCCCTTCTCTTCTTCTTTTTCTAAGTTTTTTCCTTGTTTTTCTTCTCTTCCTTTCTTAAAAACATTTTTTTTCTTTTTCTTCTCTCTGGTTTTTTGAATAATGCTTCAGAGTCCTTTAAAATATCAGCCTAAGCTCCTATTTAAGCCTTCTCTCTCCTCTCTCTAATCTTCCCTAAAATCAAAGTTTAATTTCCACCTAGTATTTCTCATCATTACCTCCTCTTTTCCAGCTGATTTTGGCCTTAAAAGTTTTTGTTTTCGTTCAAAAATGCAGAGGAGAAAATATGGTAGATCTAGAGTTAAATGCAGCAATAAATAGTATTTATTACTGTAGGGGACAGGTGTGATGAGGTGACGCCTCATCGATGAGGCGTCGCCTCATCGATGTCCATGGTGAAGAGGCGGCGCCTCTTCGTAGAGGCGATCGCCTCTTCACCCAGGCCTGATGGGCCTTTAAGCCAAAAGGCTTGGGTTGGGCTTAAAAGTTACGGGCTTAGACTTGGCCAGGTGTTTTGGGCTAGGCTTGAGAGATTCGGGTTGGGTTTAAACTCTCGAATCTATTCTATGAAGATTTTGAACTCTTCTTGCATTCGAGATACGAACTTTCTCATCACTGGGCTTTCGTTGCGGGCCTAAATAGAGGGTGTCTACAGTTTGCCCCCTTGGTTTTTTAAAAAGCAGATTTATGAAATCAATTTTTTTGAAAAAACAACATGCACATGAATGTGAAAACAACATACCTGACCTGCAAGCTTCGCTTGGGCCATCAGTTCTGGGAATTCAAACCCGCAAGGTCAAATTTTGACTGGAAACGTGACCGTGATCCTCGGGTTTTTTTGGTCTGATCATCCACTCATTATAGTTTTGACGTGATCCCCGTGCCTTTCTGACGCAAGCTTCACTGAATAGAGAAGATAATGCGAGTCCTGAGTCTTTCTGACAAAGATCTCAACTTTAAAACGTAACCGTGTTCCTCGGGTTTTCCTGGCCCGATCAGTCACTCATTATAATTGGGATGTGAATCTTAGGTTTTCCTGGCCTAAACTCCACTCAGTACTGTGATCTCGGGTTTTCCTGGCCTAAGCAGTGTTTCTCATTATGATTCCGAGAACTCTATCAAGCCTGATCATCACTTTTCTTCGAATCTTGGGAACTCTATCAAGTCCGATCATCTCTCTTCATCGAATCTCGGGAACTCTATCAAGCTCGATCATCTCTCTTTATCGAATCTCGGGAACTCTATCAAGCCCGATCATCTCTCTTCGTTGAATCTCGGGAACTCTATCAAGCCTGATCATCTCTCTTCGTCGAATCTCGAGAACTCTATCAAGCCCGATCATCTCTATTCGTTGAATCTCGGGAACTCTATCAAGCCCGATCATCTCTCTTCATCGAATCTCGGGAACTCTATCAAGCCTGATCATCTCTCTTCGTCGAATCTCGAGAACTCTATCAAGCCTGATCATCTCTCTTCGTCGAATCTCGGGAACTCTATCAAGCCCGATCATCTCTATTCGTCGAATCTCAGGAACTCTATCAAGCCCGATCATCTCTCTTCGTCGAATCTCGGGAACTCTATCAAGCCTGATCATCTCTCTTCGTCGAATCTCGGGAACTCTAGCAAGCCCGATCATCGAAACTCGTATATTTCAGGATACACCCGAATGATGACACAGATAATCTTCCGCTTCCTCGTGTTTTCTAATTTTTTGATTTTTTTAAATAGGTTCTGTCGGGGATGCCTATTTGATGGGCCGTCTTCCTTTAGTTGATGGGCTTCACCCTTCTTCTGCTTTGCTTTTTCTGCAAGCCTTCCAGCTTTACCCTTTAACCTTCCTATATAAACCTTTCTTTTCACTTTTGCTTTCCAAAGCTTTCTTTTTTCCTCTCAAATTCTTTTCATTTTCCAATCACTTTTCTGCTATGGACGCTACACGGACACCGGATTTGCCCGCATGGGATCAGATAGCACCTACAATACATTCCTTATGGTGTTTCAGACTGAGTATTGGGGACAATTTTCCTCTTCTCGCAAATACGCGATCACATCTGTGTGGATTGGCTACCAGAGAGGTTAGTAATAGATTTAATTGCTTTTTTCTTGCAAATAAGATCAGAAAATATCAGGTTAATGATTAGGAATGCATGTTTAATGATTTAACCAAAAGAAAAATCGATTAAATGCATGAAATTTTAAAATTTGGACTTGAACTGTCAGAGTGCCGAACCGAAGAGGCGTCGCCTCTTCGTTGAGGCGATCGCCTCCTGGAAAGAGGCAACTCCTCTACTAATAATTTGAAATTCAGGAGGCGATCGCCTCCTGGAGAAGAGGCGATGCCTCTACGAAGGGGTGATCGCAACTTCACCCTGAGGTGGTCGCCTCTTCAGGCGAAATCTGTAAAAATTGAACTCTTATTGTATAATGACTAATAATTCAACTCCATGTTCATTCAATAGCTCGATTCCCACACTTTCAAAGGCGCTGGGAATTTTAGCGGTGCCCGGATCTGGTATGACAGCTTTTCGGAGGAGATTAGGACTCGCATTCACAATACCGGGTTCTCCGACTTCATCCTAGCTCTTCTAGAGGCACAGGGGAGGACCGACTACCAGCCTCTACATGCTCTATTGGAGAGATGGTCCGACACCACCCATACATTCCATCTTCCATTTGAGGAGTTCACCCTTAAACCCGTGTCTTTTGCTGCTGTGACGGGGATTCCATGTGCTGGGGATTCGGTTCCCTTCGATGCTAGTCTGTACCGGATGTCTCCTGATCGTCTTGAGTATATGGAGCGACTGCTAGGTATGGTCCCGGACATGAAGGGGACTCATACGATCAAGATTGACTCTATCAAGAGTCATTATACAGAGGAGAGGATAGTGGCTACCATTACTCCTCGAGCTATAGACCAGGTGGTGAGAGCATTCTTGGTGTATCTGCTAGGCACTACTCTCTTTGCAGACACAGCCAGCTCGATAAATCTAATCTTCTTACCTCCTTTGAGAGACCTGGATTTAGTCGCCATTTACGATTGGGATAGCTGTGCTCTTGCCTTTCTGTATAAAAGCATGGATGAGACTGTGCGAGGGGCCACATGCTTCTGCGGATTTTGGCATGCTGTGCTGGTGTTATTCTCTCCCTTTCTTCTTATTTGACGTCTTTTTGTATATTATTGTCATGATTTGTTATAAATTTCTGATTTTTTGCATGATTAGGCTCTAGAGTTGGAGTTAGTCACTGGGCTAGTCCATACTCGTGATGTTCCCTTTCCTGCTATGGCGAGGTAGGGCCCTAGTCGTGCATGGAGGAGGCCCGTAGCTCATGTTCAGATCCATAGAGAGAGGCTGGACACATTGACTCCTGATGAGGTATGATACCTGCAATAATAATTTAAAATTAGTATAGTTACTATTAATTCATTCTATTTCACTTACCGCTTTTACTTTTGCAGCTTCGTTCGAACTTATGGGGGCCTCAGACTGGATGGACACCCGCCATGATTCGCTCTATCCCTCTATCTAGGAGGAGAGTGCTACTCCGAGGACCTGACTGTAGAGTCTGGTACCTTAGTGAGAGAGTGCATAACTGGGGTCAGGGTACTCGAGTGAGACGTCCACCTTTCGCTCCTCCTTGCGAAATTTTCTAGGGATATCTATTGGAGGGGGATAAGCTAGATTGTGCAGTGAAGGGAGAGGATGCTGATGAGTTTTGCGAGAGGAGAAAGTTTCGCTACATGGACTTTGCACGGACTCGTCTCCTGTAGAGAGTTCCTCTTCCCGGATCTACATCTCAGGTAAATGATTTCATTCAGCATTTGATTCTACACTTCTTTCTTCAAATATTGGCTTTCTGATTTCATTTTTTTTTCTCAAGGTCCTCTCAGAGCACCACCTGTTAGGCATAAGCCTACCACACAGGAGAGGCCTTCTCAACTCTCTCGTACTATACCTCATCATGAGGGTACTTCTACTAGGCCTCCACCTGCTGCTGATGTTGCTAGTTCAAGTTTTGGTTCACAAGTGGTTGCTGGCATGCTCGCTGCTCCTCCAGATCTGATGGTTCGCTGCTGGTTGCCTTCAGGGTAGCTGTCACGTTAGTTTGTGACCCCTGACATGACTATCGAGCCTGTCTTCTTCCCAGAGACCTCTACTCATGTACTTCCTCTTCTTTTTCTTTCTATTTCACACATTTAGCTTAACACGAGGTTAATTCTAATAACTTATCATTATGCAGATACCTCGAGGTCAGGGAGAGTACATGTATCACCTGATAGAGGCTCAACGGAACTTCATAGTCAACACGACCAAATTATGAAAGGTAAAAACACCACTTATCTATATATGCATGCATGCTTTCATGATTCATTACTCTTTATCGTACTTTGATAGGATGAGCTCGAGGCTAGTCAGGCCACTGTCACAGCTCTTGTTCATATTGAGGATAATATTAGCAGTGAGGAGGAGGATACTAAGCCTGCTGGAGATGAGACTGCCACTTCTGCTGGAGATGATGGAGAGGAGGTTGATGCCAGTGGAGAGGACAGCGAGGACGAGGGAGATGACTCTACTGAGGAGGAGCAGAATGAGGATGGATCTGGGGGTGATGATAGTTACGAGTCTAGGGATGAGGAGTAGGCATTCATTATAGATTCTGTTAGATTAGGCTTACTCTCATCTGCTGAACTATTATCATATTTGTCTGAACAACTCTTTTGATTTTTGCTTTAAGTTTAGGTTTTTTTTTTGGTTTTGTACTAAATTATGATATTATAACATTTTTACTGTTATAGAAATAAATGAAGCAATTTATTCATACAAATTTGTTGTTTTCACAACTGAATCTCGCATATAGCATAAAAATCCTTATAGAAATTCACATACAGGTAAAACTTGTCACTGTTGGAGAGGCGTCGCCTCTTCATGATGAGGCGATAAGGAATCGCCTCTTCACGTAGGGGCGATGCCTCATTGTTGAGGCGATCGCCTCTACGACTAGGCTCTGCAGCTATAAAAACCCCCAATTTCTTCTTCAAATCCCTAACTCTTTCTTTTCCGAATTCTCTGCATTTCTCTCTCTAAACAGCATCTTAAATCTTCAAAATATGACTGAAAGAAACCTAAAACAGCTGTAAACGGTGTTGAAAAGCTTGGATGGCAAATCTTGGGCAAGATTAGAACCATTTCATCTATCCGTGTTCCGATCCATGCATGCAAGAAAAATCAACTTCTCATTTTTGCATGTTCTTGCTCAATTATGGGATCCTCAAAAGCATGTCTTCAGGTTCAATGCTATTGAATTATGCCCCCCGCCTGAAGAGTTTGAAGCTATTCTAGGATGTCAACTTGATTCTGGCTATTAGATTGCGGTCCCTCCTTTTGGAATCCCGGATATGCATTCTATTCAACTTCAGATGGCTAGGATGTTTGATCTTGCTCCCCAGTTTTCTCTTTGTCACATTTTCAACAATGAAGTTCTGACCAACTCTCTTCTGGAGGAAACAATGGCTGTAGACAACAAGGAGATGCATTAGTCCCGTATGATAGCTCTATGCTTCTATGCTCAATTCTTACTTATATCTCCTTCAGGCAATTATGACCCAAAGATTCTCTCTATCATCAATCAAGTAGAAATAGGTCTCAATCCTTTCCCGCTCATCTTAGCAGAAACTATTGTTGGCTTAGACAACTTTACAGAAATAAGATGATTCTCTGGAAGTCCTTTGTTGCTGGAGGTTGGCTCTCTTCCATCTTCTTCATTTATTGCTTTTCTGTCACTTTTGCTCATTTTCCATTATCTGCATTCATAATCTGCATAGGCATGGTTTCATGAGAAGTTGAGATTGCTGGAACCTCCTAGGGATATTGCATGTTATAAGGCTAAGCACTGTCACACTTGGTAGCTTCATCCTATCCCAAAAGACATTCAGAGCTCGCTGGCCACTTTCCCTGATATGCTGATACAGTGGATGTGTCTTTAGTGGAGACTACAGCATGTGACTGTTCGAAGCTATACATATTGTGTTCTAGTAGCTGGTTTGCATTTTGCTACTTTCTACAACCCTGCAAGGCTTTGCAGACAATACGGACAGGAGCAACTAATTCCCGAACTTGTACATGAGTTTGAATCGGGTCCACTTACTTAGAATTTTCTGGACAACCTGACTGCAACTTGGCCTCGAAGAATCATTCAGAGGGGCATCGAAGAATCATTCAGAGGGGCATCGACTACAATGGAGATCCCTTCACTAATGACCAGTATAAAGCATGGGTTCAGATGCAACAGACAGAAAAAGATGATTTCATTATCAGCAGGAGAACAAAGTCATTGCAAGCATCTAGCACTCAGGGTGTTCAAAAGAAGAGAAGGCAAGATTAGTTTATGTAATTTATCTTTATATGCTTTTTGTTGAATGGAATTTCCTTTTAAGTTAAACAGTGTGTAATAAAGCATTTAATGCAATGTTTGATAACAATAAAGGCAATCCATTTCATTTAAATTAAGCACAAAGTAAGAATACATTTTGCTTCTTACATATCTCCTTTTATTAATTGGCTTGCCCTTACAAGTTTTCCAACTAACTCTTTTTCACTCTCTCTCTCCTTTTACATGTCCTTAATTTTTACCTGGACCGCCTCTTTCAAGGTTTTCAATCCAACAGGACTTTTTAATTTTTCATTTTTGTAGTCTCTGACTTTTGCCTAGGCAGCCCCGTTTTTTGAGGTTTTCTCCCTAGCGAAACTTCATAGAAAGTACTTCTTCAGTTTGTCTAGGTTGATGGACTCTTTGAACTCATTCCCTTTCAGATCAGAAATAATAGCAGCACCCTTGGAGAATAGTTTCTTCAACAGATATGGCCCTTCCCAGTTCGGCTTGAACTTCCCTCTCGGGTCTGTCATTAATGGCCTTGTTAGCTTCAAAACCAAATCACCCTCTTTAACTTTCCCAGGCTTGATCTTCTTGTTGTAAGCCCGAGCTATTCTCTTTTGATACAACTGAGTATGATACATAGCTTTCAACCTTCGTTCATCTAACAAAGTCAGGAATCTTGGACTCCAACAGTACTCTCAATGACTGGATCTCAACTTCTACTGGCAGCACTGCCTCACATCCATAAACCAAAGAATAAGGAGTAGCTCCAGTTGAAGTTCGGGCAGTGGTTCTATATCCCCACAATGCAAACTGTAGGTAGTAGGCCCAATCTTTATAATTTTCCAACGTTTTAGCCAAAATCCTCTTCACATTCTTATTCGTAGCTTCTATAGCTCCATTAGCTTGAGGTCAATACAGGGATGACCTATGATGCTCAATTTTGTATTCTTTTAGTAAAACGGCTATTTCTGCTCGAAACTGAACACCATTGTCACTAACAATATGATGTGGCAGCCCGTACCGGCAGATTATATTCTTCTCTATGAGCCTCGCCATCTGCTTTGATCCAACAGTGACGTATGACTCTGCCTCGACCCATTTAGAGAAGTAATCAATTGCTACCACAATGTATCGATGGCCGTTTGATGCTTTTGGCCTCACTTCTCCTATGATGTCGATACCCCATGCTGCAAATGGCCATGGAGAGGTCAAACCTTAAAGTTCCATGGATGGTAGATGACTGGCATCGCCATATGCTTAACAATTATAGCACTTCTTCACATACTTCACGCAATCTGTTTCCATTGTTAACCAGAAATAGCCTTGACGTGCTATCTTCTTAGCTAAAACTGTCCCGTTCATATGCGGTCCACATACTCCTTTATGGATCTCTTCCATAAGCTTTTGAGCTTCATCAATTATGACTGATAAACTGTCGAGATAACATTCTGAGAGACATTCTCTCTTTCCTATCAGCATCTTCGGGAAATTGCCCTGTCTCTAAGTATTGTTGCAGATTGTAAAACCACAGTTTCTCTGTAGAGTCAACTGGCATCACCCTTATCTCTTCATAATAAGGGATTCTAGATTTGACAAGAATAAGAGGTTTGTCGGTAGCTTGCTCCCTTTTTTCCCATGTCGAAGCTAGAGTGGCCAAAGCGTCTGCCATTTGATTCTCTTCTCGTGGCAAATGCACAAACTTGCATTGAGTGAAAGATAAAAGGATTGTAGTCGAATAATCCCAATACAGCTTGAGTTTATCTTCTCTCACCTCCCACTGATTAGAAATCTATTTTACCACTAGCATAGAATCTCTATACACTACGATTTCTTCTGCCCCCACACTTCTCAGTGCTTCTAGACCATAAATGCAAGCTTCATACTCAGCTTGATTGTTGGTAGCTTCGAATTCTAATCTTTTCACCATTGGGATCATTTCTCCTTCTGGTGAGATCAGAATTACACTGATGCCAGCTCCTTTGCTGTTGACAGCTCCATCAAAGTATATTGTCCATATCTGGATTTTTATTGCCCCCAGGTGCTTGTCCGGAAACTCCAATTCCCATTCTTGTTCATCATCGACTGGATTCTGAGCCAAGAAGTCTGCTACAGCTCTTCCTTTTATCACCTTCTTTGCTACATAGTCAATGTCGAACTCGGTAAGCAAAACTAGCCAACGAGCTAACTTCCCTGTGAGGGAGGGAGTTTGCTGAAGATATCTTAAAGGATCATGCTTGGAGACTACTTGAATCCTGTAAGATTAAAAATAGTGCCGAAGCTTTTTTGTAGCCCAAATCACAGCTAAACAGGTCTTCTCTACAAGACTATAGTTGGACTCATAGGGAAGAAGTTTCTTGCTCAAGTAATACACCGCGTGCTTGACCTTTCCACTGCCTTCCTGAGCCAACATTGCTCCCAATGCCTCTTTCTCGATTTCCAGATAAAGAATCAACAGTTTGCCCGGCTTTGGTGCTTGTAAAACTGGAGAATTCATCAGATAATCCTTAATAGTTTCAAATCCTTACTAACACTTTTCATCCTAGATGATCGGCTGATTTTTCTTTAAAAGCTTAAAGATCGGCTAACAAATCGTAGTCAGCTTGGCAATAAACCTACTGATGTACTGTAATCGATCGATGAACCCTTTGACTTCTCTCTCAGTCTTTGGTACAGGCATTTCTCTGATTGCTTTGATTTTATCAGGATCCACCTCTATTCCCTTCTGACTGACGATGTGTCCCAGTAATTTTCCAGAAGTTACTCCGAAAACACACTTCTTTGCATTCATCCAAAGATTATATTTTTCTGCCCTGGCCAGGAACTTATCAAGAGCTTCGAAGTGTCTTTCTAGCGTTGAAGACTTCATCATCATGTCATCCACATACACTTCGATCTCTTTGTGGATCATGTCATGGAACATGGTAGTAGCCATCCTCTGATAGGTAGCTCCTGCATTTTTTAACCTAAACGGCATGACTGTATAGCAATAAACACCCCATTCAGTAGTGAATGAAGTTTTCAGCTTGTCAATCACAGCCATCATAATTTGATTATACCCAGAGAAACCATCCATAAAGGAATATATGGTGCTAGAGGCTGTACTGTCAACTAGTGTGTCAATATGTGGCAAAGGAAAATCATCTTTGGGGCAGGCCTTGTTCAAATCCCTGTAATCCATGCACATTCTAACCCTTCCATCCTTCTTCGGAACTGGCACTATGTTTGCCAACCACTGGGTGTCATCGACCACCTCCAAGAATTTCACCTTCAGCTGCTTTTCCACTTCTTCTTTGATCAAGAGAGCCCATTCTAGTCTCAATCGCCTCTTCTTCTATTTTATCGGTGAGATGTGAGGATATGTGGGAATCGTATGTTCTGCGATCTCTCTGTCAATCCCTAGCATGTCCTCATAACCCCAAGCAAATACTTTCTGTCTTCTTTTAATTATTTCTTTTATTTTCTCTCTCTCATCAGAAGTTAAATCAGAAGTAAGAAGTATATTCTTTGGATTATCACATGTGCCTAAATTAAATGATTCAGTTTGCACTGAATTAATGTCAAACGTATGTATGAAATCATCATTATACACAGTATAACCATTAGGCAAAACATCACACAAATAAGTAAACTCAGAGTTTATTGCATTAACTTTGGAACATAAAAGATCATCATCAGAATTAAATAGATTAGAAAAGGAAACTTCAAGGTCATCATAGAAAACATCTATGATTGACTTAAAAACAAAAGACTCGAAGCTGCACTCTTT